>JABUQX010051327.1:0-5000 GCA_015478945.1 Trachelipus rathkii
GTTTTACTGATTTAACTCATATATTTATTACCATTACATACCTTAAAGTACATCAGTAAATCAATAGAGGTGTTACCTATCACCTACAAGGGATTAGTATGCTTTTGTTTTACTGCTTTTACTGCTTTAACTTTCTGCTTTACGTGCTTTAACTCACATACATTACATCCTTAAAGCAGTAAATCAGTAACTCAATAAGGTGTAACCTAACACCTAAGGGATTAGTATGCTTTTGTTTTCACTGCTTTACTGCTTTAACTTTCTGCTTTACTGCTTTAGACTTTCTGCTTTACTGCTTAACTTTCTGCTTTACTGCTTTAACTTCTGCTTTACTGTTTTAACTTTCTGCTTTTCTGCTTTAACTTTTCGTTTTAACTGTTTTAACTCATATATTTATTAACTTATGTTTTTTATTTTTGTTTTAAATACTTTTTATTTATTTTATTATTATTTTTATTTATTTTTATTATTTAATTATTTTTTATTATTTTATTTTTATTTTTATTTATTATATATTATTATTTTACTTCATGCCTATTGTTTTTTATCATTTAGAACACACATACACACACACACCACAGACAACACGACACTTATACACACAACACATTCACTATGACCTTATACACACATTCACTTATGAACTTACATTTACCCCCATAGACACTTAATTACACTCACACACAGTCACCACACAGATTTAGCTTACACTCACACAGATTTACTTACACACGCAATTTACCTACACCAACAACCCAGATTTATTACACACACAGATTTACTTACACACAACACACACCCCCACGCAACACTCACTACACATATAACGTAAATTTAATTAAACATTTTATGGTTTTAATTAAACATGTACATTTATATTACTCATTTAAATATAACTAAAATTATTTCAAAGTTTTCCTATAAACTTCTATATAAATCAAATCATTATCTTTGAACAAAGAATTTATTAATTAACTGTTAATACTTTTTGTTTATAAATTTTATAACTATCAAGTTTTAAAAATAACGTTTACTAAAATTTTATGAAATTTTATTAAAAACATATATTTTACGTACCTTAAAGCAATAAATCAGTAAAATCAGTAAGGTCAGCCCCTAGCACCCTTCTACACCAAGCTATGCCACGTTTGTTCTATTGACTTACTGCTTTACATCATCTTTAGCCATGTAATAAGTATAAAAAGAACAAAATAAGTTCTTCTCTTCTAACATAACATGTATTTTATTAAAATCTTTCTAAGTTTTTATTTAAAATAACAATTATTCACTTACATTTATATTATTTACTCGATGTTAAAAAAAATTCAAAGTTTTTTAAATAATTCGGGTTTTCTTTATTATTTTATTTTATCTTATGTAACATTGACACATCCAATCACGAAGAAAACACAACAACCGCACTCCTTACAGATACGAAACTGAACTCTCTCTGTAAAATGTGTTGTAGGATATCTTTTTGTATCCCGGGGCGATTTAAAGCCTAATTCCAGGTCAAAATATATTTCAAAATGACCTTTCTCTGTAAAATGTGGTGCAATAACTACGTTAGGCCTAATTTAGGCCTAAATTTAGATAAGCCTTTTTGTTAGACGGGCTAAGTTTAATCCTAATACCCAGGTCAAAAGGTAATTCCAGTAAAGACAAATTATTATTCGTTATTATTATTTTTATAAATATATTTCAAACTGAAACATGCTGGATCGGTAAGGTCCTTTAAGCAGGTAAGAAGGAAATGTTTTCCTTACTTGTAATTGGCGGAGTAGTTTTCCCCTAGTTCATAAGCTAACCACCAGGGCTCAGCATGAGCCACAACCGCGTTAAGGTTCCGCCCGCAAGGCAGCCAACTCCCGACACCGCTGGTCGTCCCCCAGCGTTCCCCGCCGCCGCGTGCGCACCGCAGGAACAATATTCCGCGTCGGCCGCCGCCGCGTGCGCCCAGCAGCCGCAATATTTCCGCGTACTTGCCCGTAGTTAGTGTTATTTACTTCATGCCTATTGTTATTATTTATTTAGAACACACATACACACACACACACACACTTACACATATAACGTATAATTTATTAAAATTATTATACTTAGTGTTATATACTTCATGCCTATTGTTATTATTATTTAGAAACACACATACAACCCACCAACACACACACATACACCCCACACACACACACATCGCAACACACACACCCATACACAGCGCAATACTCCACCCTACACATTTAACGTATAATTTATTAAAACATTTTATTTTTATTTTATTATTATCATTATTGTTATTTACTTCATGCCTATTGTTATTATTATTTAGAACACACATGCACACACACGCACACACACACACACACCACATACACACTTACACATACGCACCCCCCACTCGATATTTTGATACCGTCAAAACTTTGATGCCTCAAGCTTTTGATGCTCAACTTGATGCCTCAGTTTTGGATGCCTCAACTTTGATGCTCCATCATAAATGCCTCAACTTTGATGCCTCAGCTTTTTGATGCCTCACTTTGGAATGCCTCACTTTAATAACTTAGCTTTGGTACCTCAGCTTTGGTGGTTCATCTTTGATGACTCATCTTTGATGGCGTCATCTTTGATACACTATATTGATGATTCATCTTATAAGCAGTACACTTACCCATAGACTACTTAGCACTTACACTATACACACATAACACTATATTCTTATTCACACATACGCACGTACACATAGACACTTACATTCGCCATAGACACTTACACTCAACATACACACACAATATATATATATTATATATATTATATATATATAATATATATATATATATATATATATATATATATATATATATATATATATATATATTATATATATATATATATATAAATATATATATATATAATATATATATATTATATAATATATATATATTATAATATATTATATAATAGTTTACATTGATATCATATTTTTCGTTCGCGGGAATATTGCGCCTGCGGGCGCACGCGGCGGGCGGGTAAGCGGAAATATTGCGCCTGCGGGCGCACGCGGCGGGCGGAACGCGGAAATATTGTGCCTGCGGGCGCACGCGGCGGGCGGGGACGCGGCGGGACGCACCAGCGGGTGCGGGTTGGCTGCCTTTGCGGGTGGGGCTCATGCTGAGCCCTGGTGGTTAGCTTATGAACTAGGGGAAAACTACTCCGACAATCACAAGTAAGGAAAACATTCCTCTTACCTGCTTAAAGAATCTTACCGATCCAGCATGTTCCAGTTTGAAATATATTATAAAAAATAAACTAATAACAATGATTCTTGTCTATACTGGATTACCTTTTGACCTGGTCATTAGGATAAATTAGCCGTCTACAAAAAAGGCTAATCCTAAATTGGGCGGGTAAATTTTAGGCCTAACGTAGTTATTGCACGACATTTTACAGAAAAAGGTCAGTTTGAATATATTTTGACCATGGAATTTAGGCTTAAATCGCCCCGGGGATACACAAAGGATTATCCTACAACCACATTTTACAAGAGAGAGGGTCAAGTTTTCGTATCTGTAAAGGAGTGGCGGGTTGTTGTGGTTTCTCCGTGATGGATTGTCAATGTACATAGATAATTAATAATAATAATAAAGAAAACCCGAATTATTTAAAAACTTGAAATATTTTTAGTTAAAATCGAGCGAAAAAAATACAAATGTGAGAGAATAACTGTTATATCGGAATAAAAAACAAAAAGATTTTAATAAAATACATGTTATGTTAGCAGAGAAGAACTTATTTTGTTCTTTTTATACTTATTACATGGCTAAAGATGATGTAAAGCAGTAAGTCAATAGATCAAAACGTGGCATAGCTTGGTGTAGAGGGGTGCTAGGGGCCGACCTTACTGATTTACTGATTTATTGCTTTAAGTTACGTAAAATATATGTTTTAATAAAATTTCATAAAAATTTTATTAAAAAAAGTTATTTTAAAAATTTTAATGAATTTATAAAATTAATAAACAAAAAGTATTAACAGTTAATAATAAATTCTTTGTTCAAAGGTAATGATTGATTTATTATAGAAGTTTTAAGAAACTTTGAAATAATTTTAGTTATATTTGAATGAGTAATATAAATGTACGTGTTTAATTAAAACATAAAATGTTTTAATAAATTATACGTTATATGTGTAAGTAAATCTGGGGGTGTGAGTGTAGGTAAATCTGTGTGTGTAAGTAAATCTGGGTGTGTGAGTGTAGGTAAATCTGCGTGTGTAAGTAAATCTGTGTGAGAGTGTAAGTAAATCTGGGTGTGACTGTGTGTGTGTGAGTGTAAATGTAAGTGTCTATGGGTAAATGTAAGTGACATAGTGAATGTATGTGTGTATAAGTGTCATAGTGAATGTGTGTATAAGTGTAAGTGTGTGTGTGTGTGTGTGTGGTGTGTGTGTGTGTGTGTGTGTGTTCTAAATAATAATAACAATAGGCATGAAGTAAATAACACTAAGTATAATAATAAAATAAAAATAAAATAATAAAAATAATAAAATAATAATAAAAATAAATAAAAATAATAATAAAATAAATAAAAAGTATTAAAACAAAATAAAAAACATAATGTTAATAAATATATGAGTTAAAACAGTAAAACAGAAAGTTAAAGCAGTAAAGCAGAAAGTTAAAGCAGTAAAGCAGAAAGTTAAAGCAGTAAAGCAGAAAGTTAAAGCAGTAAAGCAGAAAGTTAAAGCAGTAAAGGAGAAAGTTAAAGCAGTAAAGCAGTAAAACAAAAGCATACTAATCCCCCCTTGGTGTTAGGTCACACCTCTATTGATTTACTGATTTACTGCTTTAAGGTATGTAATTTTAATGTTTTTAATAAAATTTCGTACAGTTGTAGCAGTAAAGCAGTAAAACAAAAGCATACTAATCCCTTAGGTGATAGGTAACACCTCTATTGATTTACTGTTTTACTGCTTTAAGGTATGTAATGTTAATAAATATATGA
>JABUQX010051327.1:10000-16879 GCA_015478945.1 Trachelipus rathkii
TTTTTGTTAAACTTAACGCAAAATCCTAAGAAATGCTAACCACACGTAAGGAATTTGCTTAATTCTATAAAGTTGCTATTTCCTGTGATTGTTGAATTTAGCACGTTGTTACGAAAATGTGTAAACAAAAATATAACAGCGTGGTTGGGTCTACTACGCCATCATTTTTTTTGAATTGATGAATATTTCATTCAATAAAATCAGCTTTAAATCAAATTTCTTCCAAATCGATGAACTCCATCACAATAGTTAATAATTTTTTTGAAATTTAAACCATTTGTTATTTTTTTTTATTTCTGTTTATCCGAAATCGACGGGCTCCATCACAGAAACTGATTCCAATGGTTTGCAAAACAAAGGTAAACCTCATAAGAAATCGTGTTCGGTTTTGTACGAAATTCTGGCAATTAGTTCAGGTAATCATGAGTGCCAACGAAATCATATGTATGTTGTGTAGGTGTAAGTAGTAGTAGCAAGTACATATTGCACGACGACCTTGACCGACCTTGACCTTGACTGACCTTGACTGACCTTGACCTTTTTTTCCCTTGACCTTTTTTGGCCCCAATTTTTTACCTGACCTTGACCTTTTTTGGCCTTGACCTTGACTGACCTTGACCTTTTTTCGATCAACCCTTTGGTCTTCCATCTGTCAATTTTGGCCCACAGTAATTTTTATGGCACCCAAATTTTTTTGGCAACCCTACTAAATTTTTTGGCAAACCCATATTCCATGGGTCAATTTTGGCAACCCTAATTTTTTGGCACCGTAATTTTTTGCAACCCTTCGAAGAAGGGTTGTGCCAAAACGGTTGCGTCGCACACCGTTGTATCGTACCCCACCTAATTTTTCGCGCAGAACCCTTTGGTCTTTCCAATGGGTCAATTTTGGCCACCCTAATTTTTGGCCACCCTTTAGGGGCTTAGCCCTATTTTTTGATATTTCGGTCACATCTATACACGCGCGAGCGCGCACACACACACACACACACACACACACACACGCACTTACACTTATACATACATTCTTACCCATAGACACTTACATTTACACTTATACACATTACAAACAAACTACAACCCTTTGGTCCTTCCAGGGGTGCAATTTTGAAGAACCCAAATTTTTCGGTCAACCCTTTTTTGTTATTCTACGGTACATTTGATTGCCTCAGTTTGGATGCCTCAAAGCTTTTGATGCCCCAACTTGACCATGCCTTCAACTTTAATGGCCGGCAGTTCTTTTGATGCCTCACCTTTTGTTGCATGGCTCAACCTTTGATGCTGCAACTTTTATGGCTCAACTTTTATGGCTCAACTTTGATGGTACCTAATATTGTTGGTCAGGCTTTGATGACTCAGATTTATTGATGGTTCAACTTTGATGGTTTCCCAATCACCGTAAGGCGTATCTAGGGATGTTCTATTAGGTTTCTATGAGATTAGATGAGTTGCCAGCGTGAAGTGCCAGGTGCAGTGCCCAAGGTGAGTGCCAAGTGGTGCCAATGAGTGCCAATGAGTGGCAAGTGAGTGCCAATGAGTGCAAGTGAGTGCCACATAGTGCCAAGTGAGTGCCATATAGTGCCAACCGAGTGCCACTTTTTTCAAGCCTTTTCTAGCCTCGCCTGAGCCTAGAATAGCCCTAATATGGGTGGGTCTACCCTAGGTTTATAAGGTATGAGGAAATCGATGGTGTATATTACAAGTTGCTAGGTTGCTTCCTACTGTGAGTTAGTCTTTTTCTTACACTTATAGCACGACAGAAAATATATCTAAAGAAGAGTTACACATTTGAGACAGTGACCGCAAACGTTTCAGAGTCCGCGTCCGCAATGTGAACGCCCGCCGCCGAAACCCACCGCGTGCGCCCGCAGGCGCAATATTACCCGGCCGCCGCGTGGGCGCCCTCAGGCGCTATATTACCGCTGAACAAAAATATGAATCAATGTAAACTATTCAAGAATTTTTGGTTTCGATATATACTATGAGTCAGTTCATTTTTACTACAATTGTAACGATTTTATTAAAAAACATATACTTTACATACCTTTAAAGCAGTAAATCCGTAAATCAATAGAGGTGTTACCCAACACCAAGGGATTAGTATGCTTTTGTTTACTGCTTTACTGCTTTAACGTCATGTTTTTACTGCTTTAACTCATATGTTTTACTGCTTTAACTCATTATTATTAACATTATAAACATTTTCGCTATTATCATCAGTACTAGAGGTGTTACCCTAGCCCAAAGGATTCGTAATGCTTTTGTTTTACTGTTTACTGCTTTAACTCATATGTTTTAACTGTTTTTACTGCCTTAATCATATGTTTTACTGTTTTACTGCTTTAACTCATATGCTTTACTGCTTTAACTCATATATTTATTAACATTATGTTTTCTTTTATATTTTTTATTTTGTTTTAATACTTTTTATTTATTATTATTATTTTTATATTATTATTTATTATTTTTTATTATTATATTTATTTCTATTTTTATTATTATTTAATAAATGTAATGTACAGAAAAACCACGCAGTGTCTGATATTAAACATTTTATTTGATAAAATTGTACGAAATTTTATTAAAAACTTTTTATATATACTAGTTTTAGGGGTAGTAAAATCGCATTTTTTCATTTTAAAGCATTTATTACATAATTAGAAACTATAAAATCATTGACATACAAATTTTTAGCATCAAATATATTTACAAGTTTATTAAAACATACATTATTTAAAAAGCACATAATGAAATAAATACAATAGACTCCACACAAATTAGAATATAAGGGTTGAACAGGGTAAGACATAGTTTTTACACAACTTACATTATTATATTTTAAAAATAAGGTGATATAATGATTATTCAATATAAATTTTAAGTTCAAAGAATCAATTATGTGAACAGTATCGTTTTTTGCTCTATAAACGGAAATCCAATGCCCTGTTGAGGTAATGTAACGAGGCAATGTATTGAATATGAAGCAGGTATCCTTCTCCAACTTTTACAGAGTTTATTTGTTAATAGCGAAACACTCCTAAAAAACGCAGGTTTCTTTTTAAACAACGATTTTTAATTTCCTCTTCATTTTTCATCTTTAATAATTCAAAAGTACGTTTGCGTACTCTGTCCAATTTCAACGAAGTTGAGGATGCTCAAGATAGACCACTACAGTGATGGGTGTTTGTAGACTTGATCCAAAAGAGAGACTTAGTCCTAAGGTACCCTTTCTCAAAATGTTTAAATGATAGGCGTTACAAGCTGAAAGGTCAGCTGTGAGATCATAGGCATATAAATTACTATTTTTTGCGTATTCTTCAAGATTTAAGCCTGTCCCACTATCATTACATGATACAGTATTGGCTATTAATTCGTAAAAAGGCCGAGACAAGAGAGATGGTCTTCCGTTGTATATAACATTTCATAATCAACGTCCGTGAGGAAGTCATTCACTGTAACTGATCCTCTATGACCGAATAGGTGTGAATTTATAGGGTGATTTTTTATAATTCCCAGAGTAGGCGTCATGTTCCACAATCCCTATTATTACTTTCTGTGGTAAATTGTGAACGGAAATTTACCACACGAAAATTAATATAGGATTGTGGAAACATGACGCCTACTCTGGGGAATTATAAAAAATCACCCTATAAATTCACACCTTTCGGTCATAGAGGTATCAGTTTACATGTGAATGGACTTCCTCACGGACGTGATTATGAAATGTTATACAACGGAGACCTATCTCTCTGTACTCGGCCTTTTTACGACTTAATAGCCAATACTGTATCATGTAATGATAGTGGGACAGGCTTAAATCTTGAAGAATACGCAAAAAATAGTAATTTATATGCCTATGATCTCACAGCTGACCTTTCAGCTTGTAACGCCTATCATTTAAACATTTTGAGAAAGGGTACCTTAGGACTAAGTCTCTCTTTTGGATCAAGTCTACAAACACCCATCACTGTAGTGGTTTATCTTGAGCATCCTCAACTCGTTGAAATTGACAGAGTACGCAACGTACTTTTGAATTATTAAAGATGAATGAAGAGGAAATAAAATCGGTGTTTAAAAATGAACCTCGCTTTTTAGGAGTGTTCGCTATTAACGAAATAAACTCTGTAAAGTTGGAGAAGGATACCTGTTTCATATTCAATACATTGCCTCGTCACATCACCTCAACAGGACATTGGATTTCCGTTTATAGAGCAAAAAACGATACTGTTCACATAATTGATTCTTTGAGCTTAAAATTTATATTGAATAATCATTATATCACCTTATTTTTAAAATATAATAATGTAAGTTGTGTAAAAACTATGTCTTACCCTGTTCAACCCTTATATTCTAATTTGTGTGGAGTCTATTGTATTTATTTCATTATGTGCTTTTTAAATAATGTATGTTTTAATAAACTTGTAAATATATTTGATGCTAAAAATTTGTATGTCAATGATTTTATAGTTTCTAATTATGTAATAAATGCTTTAAAATGAAAAAAATGCGATTTTACTACCCCTAAAACTCGTATATATAAAAAGGTTTTTAATAAAATTTCGTACAATTTTATTAAATAAAATGTTAATATATCAGACACTGCGTGTGTTTTTCTTACATTACAATTTTTAAATAATAATAAAAATAGAAATAAATATAATAATAAAATAATAAAATAATAATAATAAAAATAATAATAAATAAAAAGTATTAAAACAAAATAAAAAATATAAAAGAAAACAAAATGTTAATAAATATTAGCACTAAAGCAAGTAAAGCATATGGTAAAAGCAGTAAAGCGTAAACATGTCCAGTTAAAGCAGTAAAACAGTAAAACATGAGTTAAAGCAGTAAAGCAGTAAAACAAAAGCATACTAATCCCTTTGGTGCTAGGTAACACCTCTATTGATTTACTGATTTACTGCTTTAAGGTATGTAATGTTAATAAATATATGAGTTAAAGCAGTAAAACATATGAGTTAAAGCAGTAAAACATGAGTTAAAGCAGTAAAGCAGTAAAACAAAAGCATACTAATCCCTTGGGTGTTAGGTAACACCTCTATTGATTTACTGAATTTACTCCTTTAAGGTATGTAAAGTAAATAATGTTTTAATAAAATCTTTCGTACAATTGTAGGTAAAAATTGAATGACTCATCAGTATACTTTGAAAGAAATTCTTTGAATAGTTTTCATGATATCATATTTTTTTGTTCACGCGGTTAAATATTGCGCCTGAAAGGCGCAAACGCGGCGGGGTAATATTGCGCCCTGCGGCGCACGCGGCGGCGTTTCGCGCGGCGTTCACATGCGGACTGCCGGACTCTGAAACGTTTTTTGGCGGTCCTGTGCTGAAATGTGTAACTCTTTAGATATATTTTCTGTCGTGCTATAAGTGTTAGAAAAAAAATACTAACTCATAAGTTAAGGAAACATCATAGACTTGAATATACACCAATCGATTCCTCATACCTTATAAGCCTAGGGGGTAGACACCCTCATATTAAGGGCTATTCTAGGCTCAGGGGAGGCTAGAAAGGCTTGAAAAAGTGGCACTCAGTTGGCATATGTGGCAAGCCACTTGCACTCATTGGCACTCACTTGGCACTCATTGGCACTCACTTGACACTCATTAGCACTCATTCGGCACTCACTTGGCACTCACCTGGCACTCACCTGGCACTCATCTAATACTCATAGAACACTAATAGAACATCCCTAGATACTCCTTACGGTGATTGGGAACCATCAAAGTTGAACCATCAATAAATCTGAGTCATCAAAGCTGAAACCCCATATAGGTACCATCACAGATGACACCCACAAGTTGGCATAAATAGTTGAGCCATCAAGGTTTGAGCCACTCAACAAGGTGAGGCATCAAGCTGGGGCATTAAAGTTGAGGCATCAAAGTTGGGGCATCAAAGTTGAGGCCATCAAAGCTGAGGCATCAAATTTGAGGCATCATTGCAAAAATCAGGGTTGCCGAAAAATTGGGGTTGCCCCCACATTTGCACCCTGGAAGACCAAAAGGGTTGGTAGTGTGTTTCGTACATGTGTATAGTGTAAATGTAAGTGTCTATGGGTAAGAATGTATGTATAAGTGTAAGTGCGCGCGTGTGTGTTGTGTGTGTGTGTGTGTGTGTGTGTGTGTGTGTGTGTGTGTGTGTGTGTGTGTGTGTGTGTGTGTGTGTGGGCGCTCGCGCGTGTGTAGATGTGACCGAAATATCAAAAAAATAGGGCTAAGCCCCTAAAGGGTGGCCAAAAATTTGGTTGGGCCAAAATTGACCCATGGAAGACCAAAGGGTTGGTCGAAATATTAGGGTGGGGTACGTACAACGGTTGCTGACGCAACCGTTTGGCACAACCCTTCTTCGAAGGGTTGCAAAATTACGGGTTCAAAAATTAGGGTTGCTGAAAAATTAGGGTTGCCAAAAATTAGGGTTGCCAAAAAATTTGGGTTGCCAAAAATTAGGGTTGCCCAAAAAAATTTTGGGTAGCCATAAAAATTACCGTGGGCCAAAATTGACCCATGGAAGACCAAAGGGTGATCGAAAGAAGGTCAAGGTCAGTCAAGGTCAAGGCCAAAAAAGATCAAGGTCAGGTGAAAATTGGGACCAAAAGGTCAAGGTCAAAAAATGTCAAGGTCAGTCAAGGTCAAGGTTGGTCAAGGTCGGTCAAGGTCGTCGTGCAATATTGTACTTTGCTACTATATATATATATGATAATATATATATATATATGGTATATCATAATATATATATATATATATATATATATATATATACGAGTATATATTATATAATATATAATATATATATATATATATATATATATTATCTATTATATATTATATTAATATATATATATATATATTATA
>JABUQX010051328.1:0-25000 GCA_015478945.1 Trachelipus rathkii
GTGGTGAGTGTTGCTGGGGAATTCGACCGGCTGGGAGCTTAAGAAAACGTGGATTGAGTTAGTAAAGGAATGTCTGAAGGAAAGGAATGTGAGTTTGGCAGAGGCGGAAAGAAAGGTGTATAATAGGAAGTGAATCGTCTGACTTTTGTTAGGGCTGTAATTTGCGGCCGCATAGGTCCAAGGGATGAAACCCTACCTTTGAGGAAAATGCCCGTTTCTCATTCACTTCCTTCTTCTTGTTGTTTTGACGAAAGTTTTTGTGATTTAACGACCTTATTTGGTCGTGAGGCTATGCTTGGGCTGCCCACTTGCAGTACGTCATCGAGGGGCACTTGAGGGTATGAGGGAAAGGTGTGGGGCACTTTCTCTTCAACTTACGTCAGGCTCCTTAACATGAGTATTCTATTTCCGCGAGGATATTATTCACCGGCAATAACTTCTTCTGCCGTGCTACAGTGAGGAATCCGTCACATAAGCATGCCCAGATTTTCTTCAGTAATCGGTCATGTCCAACATATCAGCTACCTTTTCTAAGAAGATGGGTGCTCCATAAACTTTTCTTACAACGTCAATTTCTCTTCTAACCTCGTCACTCTTAAATCTTTCACACTTCATTTCATTATTTCTTCTCTTCAACAAAGTCCACACTAACTTGATATTAACATAAACAATAGTGGGACCTGACCTCTTATGGATTTATATCATGCGGGCACTATAATAGTTATATATTATATTATATAATCATATGATATATTATAATAATTATGATATATATATATATATTATATAGTATATATAAATAATATATAGTATAATATATATATATTATTAATCAATTTGAGAGTTGCCAAAATTTTAACAAGTTTTCTATGCTTTTTTTATAAGAGTTAGAACGTGCTGGTTTCTTTCTATGTTTTCTTGAGCTTTAACTACGAATATATAATATATAATATATATATTATATTATATAATATTAGGTTTTAAATTTATATATTATATAATATAAATTATATATATATAGATAATAGGTAATATAGGTATATTATATATATAGTAGTTAGATATATAGATATGAGATAGGATAAAAGGACAGGTGGGATTTTGATTCATGGGTACATGACCGACAACACGGCACACAAAGAGGACTGCCTACAACTGGAATTGAATAAAGTATGCCATGGGTGAGTCACCCTGGCTTAAGAACATATTTTAAAGTATCAAAAAAGAAAATTTGATATGGGTGAAGATGTAATAACAGCAAGAATAATGAAACACAGCTAAATAAAAGGGGATGGTCCATTGGTACATAATTGAATAGGAGATATATGTGAGCCCTGAATGGAATATTGTCAGTAACGAATCAATATGATGCATATGTTATGGAAAGGTGTAAAGATAGTTTCAGGGCGTTCTTGGAATGAATAAGAGGAGAAAATAGAATTAATCTATTGTTAAAAGGGGATATGGCGGGCGTGGGTGTGGCGGAAGAAGGGAAGGGAAAGCAGAACATTCACAGGGAGATAAGATATGGGAATAGAGCTTTGAATGGTCGTTTATGGACCATAGAAGTAATAGAGGAAAATTGAAGGAAGACGGGGAAAAAACGAGGGGAGGGAGCGGGTAAAAAAAAAGTTGAGACAGGGGGGGCTCGCAGTGGGTTGGGGGGGTCGGGCGAGTGGGGGGGGAAACAACATCCAATTAAACCACGGAGATATGTGTGTAATGAAAGAGGAAGAGAGTTGAGCCGGTTTGTCTTTCGCCGCTGCTCGGAGGCCCACGGCTAACCTAACTTCCATTCAGTGGAGTGAAGGTGGATCCAACGCAAGACACGCAAAGAGGGAAGCTAGTCCCAAATGGTCGAACAGGAAACATGATCCACAGGTTCAAAAGATATATGGTTATATAAAGTAGAGTTTCTCTAACGAATCCCGAGAACCGAGAACCTAAACCTAACTAGTAACATAACCTAAACCTAACGCTATTAACTAGCTGTAAACCTTGACACACGACCTAACCAAAAAGAGACCTAGAACTAATGCGCTAGACCTAACGTCTACCTAACCTAACCTAACCTAACCTAACCTAACGCCTGCGGCGGGCTGTACGGGAACTTTTTTGATTTCGTGTCGACCATTGGACCTGTCGACCATTTTCCCTGTCGACCATTTGGGCTAGTCTTCACAAGAAAAGAAAGGAAAGAAAGAAAAAAAGAAAGAAAGAAACCGCAAAGAAAGAAAGAACAGAAAGAAAGAAAGAAAGTAATTATTATAATTATTAAAATATCATAACACTATTAGAAATATTCTAACTGCATATTATTAGTATATTACAATAATATGTAAGTTTAATATTATCCAAGAATTATAAATGAGAGATAAAAATTGGAGGAGTCAATCACCAATTTAACTTACTCCAATAATCCTGTTAGTATCCTTAAATGATGAAGACAGATCTTCTAAGATGAAGATTAGGATTTCTTAGATGAAGATGGATCTTCTCCTCTCTCCAAATATTAATTGAATAATCGGAATGTAATTAATAAATTAAGAGATAATACGGACAATCTACAACGGACAATCAAGTTTAATACAGTTTTATTCCTCAAGTATCTCTTAGTAAGTTGCAATGAGCGATATATATATTGGAGTATATATAAGGTTAATATATAATAATATATATAGGAGATATATAGTATATAGTATAATATAGTATACGTATCGGAGGCTTCAGAGTATAATATAATAACGTATTATAATATATATAAGTTACTGTATTATAATGTATATATATATATAATATATATATAATATTTATAATGATATATATTTATTATATAATTTTATTTACAGTAATATTAATATATAATATACAATATATATATATAGTATACCGTATATATTAATATATATATAGTGTATATAGATTATAGATAGTATATGCTATATGTACTTATAGTTATAATAAACTGGATATACTGTATGATATATATATATATATAGTAGTATATAATATAATATTTATATATATATATTATAGTAGTAGTATATATATATAGTATAGTATATATCATTATTAATAGTTATATAGGATAATAGAGGTATATGATAATGATAGTATATAATATACGCTGTACTATATATCGGTTGATATATAATGACACTCACTCACGCTAGAGGAGAAATACTCCTACACCAACGGCGGTGGCTCAGCGCGTAGTTGAAGAGTTCCGTATTATTAAGCATTCTGAGTTATTGATCACTACTATATCTGTAGCCATATTGATATAGGCAATTAGAGCTATATAATATATATATAAATATACATTTATATATATTAGAGGATATTATATATATTGCACACACCAGGGTGTATCGTAATATTGTAACCAACTTCAGTAATGAATTCTCCTGCATAAAATATAAGATATATGTGTCCATAACCATTTCACCAAAGCGTGAGTTGCCAAGATACACGGGGATGAACCTTATGTGGGACATATCTGATGAGAGGTTAGTGTGCCCACGTCCCGTTGCCACACTTCAACCTTTAACATCAAGCACAATTAGAGGTCGTAAGGAGGTTACCACCTGTTATTGTATACGTTTTACCCGTATCTCGCTTCACTTTATACATAGTACTACCAGGCTACGGACCGGTTGGACGGATGTTGTCGAGACGACTAGTGCTCATGTTGATATATATATATATAATCACACTGAGAGAGACGTGTCTATCTAACTTATGTTATGGGGAACACGATTGTTCCACTCACGCAGGCCAATCATCTCTATGAAGAAATGTACCCTAATCGTGTCATCCCGCATCAATACTATGTTTGCATTCTTCCAATCAACGTCTAGAGAAACAGGAAGTTAAAAACTTATAATGGACAACGGGCGACCTCGCAACAAGTATCCACACTCAGAATGTCGAAGAACAGTTCTCACAAGAACTTGAGGACAGTCCTAAAACAAGTACCAGAAAAGATTGCTGCAACACTAACAAGTAGAGTCATTTCTTATCAGTTTTTCGGGGTATTGAAAAGTCAACTTTCTGTACACTTATCGGAGACATCCAACGACTTGCAGGCACTTGTACACAGATTTTTCACTCGTCAAGAGTAGCTTGTTGTCGTATGGAGTGCAAAGAAATCATGCGTAAGCAAACCTCACCATTTTTAGCAGAATATTGTTCACCGATGAGGCAAATTTTTTCAGGGCGCCATATCGAATTCCACAACAATCACATATGCGCTGATGAGAACCCAAAATGCAATAGTTGAAAGCCGCCATCAACACCCGTTCCATTTTTCATTGAATGTATGGGTCGGAATTGTTGGTAACCATTTGATAGGTTCATTCTTCTTTTTACCAGCGAGGCTTCCTGGAGACGTTTATCGCCAATTTCTTGAACATGACTTGCCTGCACTACGGAAGAAGTTCCCATTACAAAATTAAAACATCGAAATGTATCTTCATGCACGACGGCGCTCCAGCTCATTTCAGTTTAGTTGCTCGTAGCTATTTGAACACTGTATATCCACGCCGTTGGTTAGGTCGAGGAGGTACAGAACCTTGCCTTCCGCAGTCTCCAGACCTAAATGCATTGGATTTCTTCTTGTGGGGTCACCTCCTGAAACATTTGGTTTATACAGCAACAGTTGAAAGTCCCGAAGAATTAAGGGCTAGCATAATCGCATCTTGTGACACAATTCGCACACACACGGTATAATTTGAACATGTCGCGCGACCATCCAGTGCGTCCGCAGAATACCCAGGCCTGTTATTGCGCTATGGGGTGGCTTCATCTGTTCAAACATTTGTTATAACCTTAGTGCAACTTGCTTCGTACTATTCCTGTTGTATATTTTCTTCTGTGCAGCAATGTATGTATTCTTATCAGATTTTAATAAATGAATGAATTTGTTAATTACCTTTCCAAATTTAGTTTACTGTTATTGTAACTTAATGTTTAAGATAGGTTTTCATCCACCTGTATCTTGGAACACGAAGCGTTTCGGTGAAATGTTACTTGACACATATATATCTTTATATTTATGCGCACAGGAGATATCATACTGAATTCTCTTATCGCAACACTTTTAATGATATCATCGCCTGTGAGTATATCATAAATTATATATACTTATATATATATATTATATTCAGTTTTATTATATATATATCTCTATAATATATAATACTTAAGTATATATATATATATATATATAGTATATATATATATATAATATATATATATTAGTATATAGTTTCTATGCCTGGACATGTATAACTGTGGTTTGACTCGTTAATATTAGGTTAAGGTTAATTTGAGTTAAGCCTTTGGTTAGGTTAAGTTAGGTTGGCGTTAGCTTAAGTTAGTTAGGTTAGTTCAACGGTTAGGTTACCTCCACACGAGGATCTAATGTCATTTTCACCCTAAAAAATTGATTAAAATACCCACCGTACGATTTAATTATTGATTTTTGCTCCTGGAGTCAACCACTTATAAATAGCCTACTATATATTATTATATATAAGGCCTATATATAAATATATATATATATATATATATATAAAGTATATATATATATATAACCTATAGTGCCGTATATATACTCACTATTGTCTTTGGATAAAGTAGTACAAGGGAGTGCTCATTACAAGTATATTGATGTCGAGATATAGTAAGTATACCTAATATACTATTACCTTTAGTCCTAGTATAAATATATATATATATATATATAAATGTTGGTATAATGCATCCGGAATGCTAGTTCGATCAGTTTTCACACGGTTCATCTACGATAAGAAGAAGAAAAATATGATCATCGATAAATAAATTTAGGACATAGTATTGTTGTGGCAACGTCAGATATCTATGCGATATCACTTATCTCTACTTGTTAATGCCTAGCATAAAAACCGTTGGCCAACGTGAAGGAAAGATGTTGCTGTGAAATGTCGGTGTTGATATTAGATTTGTCGTCTTCGGCGAACTGAATAATGTAGCTGTTGCTAACATGTATTAGTTTCAAACCCAAGAACGTCCGTTATGTATATCAGCCTTTCTATTACCTGATGAGCGTACGACGGTATGGGGTTGAGTTTTACCATTGGCCGAGAGTATATATTCGGAGAGAGATATGAGACTGGATCTACGCCTGTGACTATATTTATGGTAAGGAGGCTCGCTATTATAAGATACTCATCTTGGGGATACGGTGATGAAGCTATAGTCACCGACGTCACACGAGCTAGAGAGATGTATATACTATATATATATATATATAGTATATAATATAGTATATGAGTCGCTTCACTCGTTATTTTCCGAGAGTGGAAGGCCGATAGTACCGTCTAGAAACTATTGTATTGTAGTTAAAATAACACTACGAAGCGTATATCGTGAGATCTCACGCATATATTGAGATATTTATTTATTACGGCACTCATATATATATTAATAGCTGATAATGGATTAATAGTATGTGTAGATTAGCTCACATGACGCTGTGAATAGGAGTTTAGATTATATGACTATATTGATTGTATGGTGAGGTCAGCTTATAATCGAAGGAACTACTCAGTACCCGAGTGAGCTTTTCAGAGCCATTTAACAGGGGAGGATATATTAGGAGACAGAGAGTATATATATATATATATAATATATATATATATATATATATTATATATATATATATATATACTATCGGTGATATTAATTATATATATATAATATAAATAATTTATATATATATATATATAATTTATTGATTTTAATAGGGATTTATTAGGATATATGATATATGGGATTTATTAGATATATTTTACTTGGGGGATATATATGAATATATATATAGATATATATATATATAGGTGATATTTGGTTTAGGAGCGACAACTATCATCGATCCATATCTCAAAAAACTACAATAGTTACAGGAAAAAGGAATACATTGTCGGAATCCTGGCAAAATTTTATTTACGGAACTGTAAATAAAAAAAAAAAAAAATAAAAAGAAAAAAAAAAAAAAAAATCATATCTCAAAAACTACATTAGCCATACTAAGCGAAAAGGAATACATTTTTGGAAATCCTGGTAAAATTTTATGATAGCGAAAAATTGTAAAATAAGTAAATAATATAATAAATAAAATAAATATTGGCTATTTTTTTGTAATGTTTTTTTAGGAACAGGGGACATAATATATATAGTATATACGCCGAGCGACCATACACTATCGATGCTCTTAGGTTATTAATATACTCTCACTATTGGGACAGCGGCAGATGGCGGTTAGAGACTCTGTTATACATAGGGCGTGTCAGAGATATATATATATATATTATATATATATAAATATATATATATATATGTAGCTAGACTTTACACGGCGCAATTCGTAGGGGGCTTTCGAGCCGACGGGTGAACACAGGGGGGGACGTTTTCCATACCCCGTAGGGGAGGGGCCGGAGGGAACCCCCGCGACAGCCAAATACCAAAGAGCGGGGTTCCGGAGACCTCCCGAGGGGGGAATTAGTCCTACCCGTAGTTCCCGAAGCCGAAGACTCTCCGACCCTGCCATCAGTGCGGGTATACACCCTTGGGGTATTTCTTTAGTAAAAGAAAAAAAAGCCAAAATTTAATAGAAAGTCCCTATTTATTTTAAGCGAGTAACCAATAAAAGGTCTTAAATAAGGCTCTCTAATCATATTACTCTAATTATTAGCATCATATTACTATAGTTATTAGCAATAATATTTTCTTATTTTTTATATTTTTTTACATTTTCTTTAATCTAAAATTTTACAGATTCCAAAAATTTATTCATGTTCACTTCACTTGTTTCAAGTTTTAAAGATATAGCAGAAAAATATATAGTCCTGATTACATTTTTTTTTTTTTTTTTTTATTTTTTTTTTTTTAAAATTTTCAAAGAAAATTTTTCATTTTTATTTTGAAATAGCTTCCATATTAAATCAAAATGATGAGAAGGCCTATTTAGAGACCTTTTATTGGTTCTCGTTAAAATAAAATAGACTCCTTCTATTAAACATTTTCGCACTTTAATTCGGCAACACTAGGGAGGTCTCGAGGCCGACAGCGGGACAGCTATTAGGGGGGGACGTACTTCTCACATACCCCGGGAGGGGGAGGGGCGGAAAGGAAACCCCCGCGATACCCAAGGATACCAAAAGAGCGGGGTTCCGGAAGACCCTCGCCGGAGGGGGGAAATTAGTCCTGATCCCCGTAGTTCCCCGGGGCGGATGAGACCCCGACTCTGCACATCTTGGCGTTCTACCATGAGCAATTATGTAAAAGAAAAAAAAAAGCAAATTTAATAGAAAGTCTATTTTTTTAACGAGTACGGCCAATAAAAGGTCCCTCTAAATAGTGTGCTCTCTAATCATATTTACTATAATTATTAGCAATAATATTTTTTATTTTTTTATTTTTTTTTACATATTCTATCTAACATTTTACCAGGATTCCAAAACTGTATTCCATTTCCCTGTATCTAGTGTAGTTTTTGAGATATAATATATATATATATATATATTTTTTTTTTATTTTTTTGTTTTTTTTTTTTTTTTTTTTTTTTTTTTTTTTAAATTTTTTCGCCCTAAAATTGGACCTGCATTCCTTCAATTTATTCTTTTCCCTTTTCCTATTCGTGAGTTTTTGTGAGATACTGGAGTTGAGATAGTTGTAGCTCTATAACAATTATCAACAATATATATTTATTATAAATACGGTTTATAGTATCTATATATAATATATATAATATATATATATATATATATCATATATATAATATTATATATATATCATATATAAATATATATAATACTGTATATATATACGCATATTATTATAATAATATACTAGTACTATAATCAAAAATATAACAGTATATATATATATATATAATATACTCACTGAATATATATAATATATATATATATACATATATTAATAGATCTGGAGACGCGGCCACCTCCCCATCACGAGAATATATATATATTAATTATATATATAATATATTATATATATATTATATATATATATAATATATCTATATATATATATATATTATATATATATATATATATATTAATATATCATATATTATATATATACTATATTAATATATATATATATATATATATATATATTATATTATATAGTTATATATATTTATATTATATATTATATTTATACTGTATATATTTATAAATATATATATATATATATGAGTATATATATATGAGTATATTAATATAGAGTATATAAATTATATATATAGTAGTTGGGTCAGACCCTCTAGAAGAGGCCACAATCCATATCTCAAAACTACAAACAGCTACCAAGGAGAAAGGAAAACATTGCTGGACATGCTGTCCAATTGTTTTGGGCGGAAAATGCAACAAAAAAAAAAAAAATAAAAAAAAAAAAATAATAAAAAAAATGATATATAATAAACTACGTCAAAAACTACAATAGCTACAGCGAAAAGAAGTACATTTTTGGGAATCCTCGTAAAAATTTTGGATAGGAAAATGTAAAAATGAAAAAAAAATTAACAAAAATTATTGTTAATAATTATAGTAATATGATTAGAAGGCCTTTAGAGACCTTTTATTGGTAACTCGTTAAAATAAATAGACTTTCTATTAAATTTTGCTTTTTTTTTTTTTTAAACTAAAGGAATAGCCAAGGGCCAAGGGTATTCCGCACTGATGGCAGGAGTCCGGGGTCTTCGGCCCTCGGGACTACGGGGTAGGACTAATTCCCCTCCCTCCGGGGAGGGTCCTCCGGAACCCCGCTCTTTGGTATTTTTTGGGTGTCGCGGGGGGTTCCTCCGCCCCTCCCTACGGGGTATGGAAAACGTCCCCACCCTGTGTTCCCGTCGGGCTTCTGGAAACGCACCTACATTGCTGTGTAATACTTTTACAAATAATAATATAATAGGAAGTCTATAAACAAAAACAACCTCCAAAAAAAATAGCGCAATATTTTTATGTTTAATTTTTTATTTTTAAAATCTTTTTTTTTTTCTTTAACATTTTCTTTAAAATAAAATTTAACAAGGATTTATCTACAAAATTATTTCATTTTCACCTGGCTTTGTAGTTTTCGAGATTGTTTTTTTTTTTTTTTTTTTTACAGTTCTTGTAAAATTTGCCAGGAATTCCAGCAATGTACCTTTTTCCCCCCACCCCCCACCGGGTAACGCTTTTGTTTATTGTTTAGTTTTTTTTTTGGAAGGATTAATCTGGGGGCGGATTGTGGCTCTTCTAGAACACGGCTGGCCTATATATATAGTATATAATATACTATATAATCGTATTATATATATATAATATATATATATAATACTATATCATTATATTACTTCTATATAATATATATATACATATATATATACCTATACTATACTATATACTCAGATAACATAGTATAGGATAAATACACTACTATATATATTACATGTATTATACGGCCAGCGTCTGTTATAGCCGTCATATGTATCTTAAACTATTAATGCCTACATAAACGGAATACATTGCTTGAATGCTGGTCCAAAGTTTGCCCTGGAAATGTAAAAAAAGACACACACACACATCACATAAATAAATAAATAAAAAAAATTATAATCTCAAAAACTGAAAAATAGCTACAGCGAAAAAGGAATACATTTTTGGGAATCCTGGTAAAATTTCACGTAAGAAAATGTAAAAAAAAAAAAAAAAATTTATTGTTAATAATTATAGAATATGATTAGAAGGCCGAGAGGCGGAGGAACCTTTTATTGGTTTTTCGTTAAAATAAAGACTTTCTGATTTAAATTTTGCTTTATACGGCACACTTGGGGGGGCTGGAGCCGACGGGGAACATAGGGGGGGACCGTTTCATACCTCGTAGGGGGAGGGCGGAGGAACCGCCCGCGACAAGGGCCCAACTACCGAAGAAGGCGGGGGTTCGCGGAGACGCCTCCCACGAGAGGGGGAATTAAGTCCTACCCCGTAGTTCCCCGGAAGGCCGAGAGACCCCGACTAATGCCATCGGTGCGGTATACCCTTGGGGTATTCTTTAGTAAAAAAAAAAAAGCAAAATTTAATAGAAAGTCTATTTATTTTAACGAGTACCAATAAAAGGTCTCTAATAGGCTCTCTAATCATATTACGGTATAATTATTAACAATAATTGTTTTTTATTTTTTTATTTTTTTAACGATTTTCATTAGTGAATTTTACCAGGTTCTACAAAAATGTATTCCCTTTTCGCTGTAGCTATTGTAGTTTTTGAGATCATAATTTTTTTTTTTTTTTTTTTTTTTTTTTTTTTTTTTTTTTTTTTTACATTTCCAGGGCAAACTTTGGACCAACATTCCAGCAAATGTATTCCGTTTTTCTGTAGCATTAATAGTTTTTTTAAGATACATATGACGGCTTATCCAGACGCTGACCATACCCTATATAAATATATAATAATATATTATATATAAATATATCAATTTATCAACAATAATTTTGAATTGAAAGCTAAAGTTTACAAAAAAAAAACTTATTCTCTGAGAGAGTACTACCCCAGCCCCAATATCAGGTGCATGCAACTCTAAAGGTGGTGCATTGGAACTATAGTTTGGGAATGTCAATAGTGTGGGACTAACAAAAGCAGATTTAAGCTTTTCATTGAAAGAACATGAAAGAATTATTATAAGAAGGGGATTCTCTGGGCCACAGTAACCAGGATATATTAGTATATATATATATAATATATAATATAGTATATATTATAGTATATACCTATACTATATATATATAATAGTAGTATATATATCATATAGGATATAGGTAATTAGTACTTTTTATTGTAGGATATGTTATAATATAATTATAATAGTAATATATATATATATATAAGAAAAAGACCCCGAAATTAAGGAGGAGGTGTACTCATTTAACGTCCGAGCAGGACGGAGCCAGGCCCAAGGAGAGAGAATAGCTCACATCCTCCCACCCGACCAGTTGCGAACCTCGGACCGCTCGATATCTATATATATATATATATATATATATATATATATATAATATATAATGTATATATATAAGTATATATATATATATATATATATATTATAATATATTTACTATATTGTTGCTAGGGTAGCACCAATCTGTATCACCCTAATCTTTGAATAGTTGCCTCGCCCCGAGTGGGACATCTTAAAATATAATTAGTATATATAATATATATATATATACTAGTAATACTATATATATAATATAGGTAATATATATATTATCATTATATATATACTATATAATTATATATTATGATAATATAAGCAGTTATACTACCTAGGTAATTATATTATTATATGTAATAGAAAGACGGAGGTAGACGCACGCACGTTTATCCTTTTTCTTCCAAAAGGATCAAAATTAAAAAGTTACTTTTTTTTCAAAGATACACTCTCATATATAGCTCTGGCGGTGAATATACAATTATCGCATTATAAAGGTATTATTGGTATTCATGGTATCTCTTGTTACTCATTGAGTGGGTTGTGCGATGGTCTCACAAAAATATTGAAGTGTTATATTTTGACTAGAACATTATTATAGTGATAAGCGGCAGTTAGGGTCGATATGGAAAGCCTATATATAGGATACATTGTGCGATGATCAGGGATATTAGAGCTAGAAGTATATGTATATACTCAATATATATATATATATGATATAATTATATATATATAGGTTATATATATATAGTATATATTAAATATAAATATCTATGTATTAATATATATATGTTATATAATAATTTATAAATATATAATTATATATATAATATTATATATATATACTAGTATAGGTATATATATACATATAATATTATATATATATAGTATTATAGTTATATATATATCATATAGATATACTATATATTTATATTATCTATATATATATGATTATATATTATATATATAACTATACATACTTATATTATTCCATAGTTACATTTTTTCTTTTTCAGGTTTTTCCACAATAAGAACACTTTATATTAAAGAGAAAAAAGTCTGAGTGATACTCAAGTCATGGTGGTCATTATTGGACAATTAAATAAGGGTCATATTAAGCTGTGGATTTTTGTTTTTCTTTTGTGTTGTGTATCAACTTATCAGTTAACTAATAATAATAATAATAATAATAATAATAATAATAATAATAATAATATTTTATAAAATAGTCTTATGTGTGCTAGAGTCGAGACTAAGTGATAATTAAACTTATGTTAAGAGAGAGAGAGATAGACAGACAGAGACGAATTTGAAGAGAGAGTTTGAGAGACTCTATATAAATAGTCATGGTGCTAAGTTTTTAGAAGGAAATGAAAAGACACCTCGAAATACGAGAAAAAATGTTCCAAAAATAAATACTTTTTTAAATTATAATAATAAAAAACAAAGAATTGGTATTCCTTTCAATATATCCTCAATTCTTCATAAATCCTCAAACGAAAATCGGAGAATTGAGAATTATGATAAATTAAAGAATATTAAAAAATACAAGTATGGTGATAACAAAAAATGTCTAAACAAAACGAAAAGAAATTCTTAAGGCTGAAATAACCAATATATGACATCACGCGTCACTGCTCATCAACATGCGCGGCACCTTGTTTTAAGCGCCCTGCGTTGCTCAGATATTAGAATGCGTTGACTCACACTCAAGATACATCGGGCCGCAAAATGATAGAGAGAGAGAGGAGATAGATGAATGATATGTGTATATATATACATATTGAGAGAGGAGACGCTCGCACTCGCACTCATCAGAGATATTTGTGTACTCAAAGAGTAGCCTTAAAACGATAGACATTGCTAGTTCGCTTGATGAGGCTTACTGACGCAACAATGGTGGTGAATTTTTAAGGATACTGAACCACCTGACCATTTTACTCCATGTTCCAAGAAAAGGGTTATGCCAGCTGTTCAGCTGGCTGTAGAACATTTGTAATGAAAAGGAGTTTGACACAGGGCCAAATAGAATAGACTGGAATTGCGCAAGCCGTTCATATATAGGGGACACAACTGTATCTTTTCTACTTTTGTCCACTGGCTGCATTGTTGATCTACATTTCCAGGGCCAAAAGCAAAAGGTATTATATATATATAAGTATATATATATATATATATATATACGTTATTATATATATATGTTATATTAGTATAATATATATATATATCATATATATATATATATATATAATCTAGTAATAATAATGATATATATCTATATATTAATATATATAATATAAGTATATCGCCTAGAGCAATCACGTGTTACGTGGAGCTGTGGATGACTATAAGCTATCTATTTCTGCACAATGTGCTCTCGCAATATGGATTGTTCACGTTGATAGTTGTATATATGTCGAGAATTTGATGTCCCAATGTAGCACGCTACATTAAAATACAATATATAAAATTACGAGTATTATCGATGTAAGCTTCGTCTTTGATATATCAGTTGATATAACAGAAAACCGTGTAAGCTGTGTCACTATTTTTGCACAATTTTGAATATTTTATTTTAATTCTTTTTAAATAGAAAGTATAAAAATAGTATCGTATTATTATTTTACGAACTCTTTACTATAGTAGCTCGCAGAAACAGATAGGTAGCACTCAGCGGAAGAGAGACAAATTTATAGATAAGAAGATATCTTCGAGAGACTCACATCACTCAGGTTGTTCGCGCTCACTTACACAAAAGTGTTGAATAGTAGAATATCGCATAGCAATTTGGTGATATTATTAATTCTTTATATTATAGTACTGAATATTTAATTTCATATTACTGAATATAGCATATAAATATTCGCCTGAAAATCGAATCCCTATGTACAAAATTATACCATATCGATACGATATCAGCGATTTAGTTTTACAAGTTTTAAACTAATACGGTTTTAAGCTACTGTATTCCCATATATATTTATTGAAAGAGCAGATATTTTTAGGTATATAAATAACTAATTATTTTATCGTTGGATTATAGTAATACTTATCGTTGGCTTATAACATAGAACAGCTGGCATATTGTATAAAAAATACAAATAACATTTCATTAATTTCTAGTTGTCTTATTTTTTTATCTCTTAAATAAGGAAATATTATCCTTTTAATACAGTGGCTCAATCGGTAGAGCGACAGAGTCATAAAGGCAAGGGTTCGGATTCGGTCCACCGTCCTGATCCTAGGTAGCAATTACCTAAAGAAGTTTCCCCTCCTAGAATAGGGCAATGCCCGTGAGGTGTGAACTTAAAAAAAATCGTTATATAAATAAAATTACTTTTCATTGACTTATAGCATATGAAAATTTGGCTTATAGATTATATATAACTATATATATATATATATATATATATATATATTATATATTATTATTATATATAATATATCTTAATATAATATATATATATAGGCTACTATTTGATATATTATACTATAATATATATACCTATATTGATAATATATATACAGGGTTGGTGATTTTTTTATTTTTTGAAAAAAAAAACAATTTTTTTGATTAATTTTTTATAACGTGGCTTTATCTTGCTTCAGCTTAAAGTGACGTCACGGTTTCTGTATTCACTCACAAGGAGTATTATATCACACGCTCACTTTTTATATGCGAATATAGTATTATATGTTGAGGGATTTAATGCAATCTATGTAAATCAAAATCTAGAAAATAGGCCTAGGTAGTCTATTGACACAGGTATGAAACAGCCATCCTAAAGAGTTTTTACGGACTTTGTGAGGAGCGCTTCAATGTTTGTAGAGAGATGGAGAGGAGCAATATAAGAGATAGAGATACATAATTCCTTGAAACAGGTATGTCCTTTGTCTCTGCCGAGAGGGTGATGAGACTCATGCGCGCGCACTACAGTAGTTATGGCTATGACCCTGAGTCGATGAGAGTTTTTTATTCGCGTAATCCGAGTATATATGGGTATAAGTATAGGGAACGAAGGATTAGATAGTGGACAAAAAAAGTTTAAAATGAACTATGATTAGTGCACACGACACAAAAGCATATATTATTAGTGTATATATTATTGACTATATAGGAGGAGCTCTATGCGAGCGGTTAATAATTGAAATCAAGTAAGGGAAAAATCAGTTGATTTTTTTCAATTGAGTTTTTTCGTGTCATCCTGTATACTAAGAAGCTAAAACACTATATATTATATATATATAATATAGGGTATATATAATATATATATATTATATATATATATATATATATATATATATAAACATATAAGAAAAATTATTAATTATAGTAATATGTTTATATATAATATAGGTATATATATAAATATAGATCTATATATATATAACTATATATGTACTAGTATAATATATATATATATATATATAATTATATATATATATATATATAGTATATAATATATATATATATATATAGTCATTATATATATATATATATATATTATTTATCAATATTATAATTGAGCGTCTCCACTATATATTCTCTATATATATATTACTATATTATATATACCATATATATATATATACCTGCTAATGTGCATAGTTCTATATATATATTAACAGCATAAATTAGGTAATATGGATACTTTATATAGTTTAGTAAATCATATGTGTGATAAATATTAAATATTTAATACTTAAATCAATGTTGTATTATATATATATAATATATTATATTACTATATATTATATATATATATATATATACGTAATATATATAATATATATAACTAAATATAATTCAGATATAGAACGAGGCGAGAGCTGAAGGCGTAAAGTACATAGAGAGAGCTATATAGGAGAGTACGAGCAAGATGAGTAGCGAGACGAGCGTGCAGATATATAGAATATGATAGGCGTTAAGGTATATAATATATATAAGACACACTCCATCGATTTCTAGTAAAACTGCTTTCATTTGGATTTTTACTCCGATTTTAAACTTCCAATGTAATGTGTAATAGTTAGTTATTTTCATCTTAATTACTACACAAGGAAATCATTTATGAAAAATGAAAACAAAATACAACCCGGAATAAAATTAATAATAACATCGATAGGAGAGAGTGTTCGTATTCAATTATAAAATAATCAAGTTATCATTTTTAGTGAATATATGCAAATTCGAGAGTGGTGGCATTCATTATTTCTACAACGAATATGTTGAAATAATAAAGGCAAAATGCAAAGAATTATATATTCTATATATATATATATACCTACATGTATAATATAATATATATATTCTAAGAGCCTATATATATATATTATTATACCTTAGGTATTTTGGCTATGTGTTTCATATACTATGGTATATTATCACTAATAGTAACGATACTAGCGTTGGGTATTCATGTCACGAGGCTGTCCTGTTAATATATAGTATAGGTGAGAGTAACTGTGCGTTAATACAGTTATAAACGCGCCCCTCACGATAGAGAATAGTATATAGGGTTTTATGATGCACGCTGTATATATATATATATATAGTACTGTATTATACATAATATAAGTACCGACGTTACTATATCAATACTCCGTTTATTACCTAGCTATATATAAGTATATATATATATCATTCCACGCAAATATATACTTATACATAGTAGTATAGCTATCCTATATACTATATATTATTTATTATATCTATAATCTATATATTATTACAGTTAATCACCATCGCTCACGGTCAGAGCCCTAATCGAGGAAAGAAGTATACAAATTTTTAAAGTCTGAAAGTACCTGAACGAGAAGGACCAAGAAGCGCATTACTCACACACACACGAACCGACCAGGACGAACCTGGGTCTCTCCGCTAGTTGGGCGAGTGCTTCTACCGCTGAGCTACCCGGACGCTATTTTTTGCTGCTTGACCTTCCTTCTTGACCTATACCGAGCCGGACTCCGCCCCGAATGAGTCCATTTCTTCATATATATATATATATATATCTATATATATATATAATATATATATATATATATATAATATATATATATATTAATATATATAGTATATATATATATATATATAATATATAATATATATGTTTGAGTGTGCACAGAACCCACAACGGGTCACGAAAAAACTGCCACGATAGGTTGGAAATCTAACTCTATGGGTGGGTCCTAGCATAATGCTTTTTATAGATGTCCAAGAAGAATACTTAGATATCATAAAGAATATTTTGTTCATGAAGGTAGGAAAATATTAATTTACTATTGAAGTGGGAAGATTCAGACAAGACAAGAAATAGCCACTTATAACATTTTTTTTGGGGGGGAGGGGGATATGCAATAGTTTTGCCTCCCTTGGGCATGAAACAAATTTTCAATAAAATTTTTTTTTTTAATTTTTTTTTTTTTTTTAGTTTATTATAATTTATTTAAATAAAAATGATTTATCTCCACCAATAATATATGCCCTCAACATATGATATCGGTTGGATGAGTAGAAAAAAAAATTGTAGAAATTTTTCACTTTTTATTTTTTTTTTTTTTTTTGGCGATAATTTTTTATTCTTCTTCATCCAATCAATAACAAATTTTTAGATCGTATATTTAGATAATTTTTTGCATACTCAAAAATAATATTTTTTAAATTTCCAAAATATTTGTTCACTGCCCCGAGGCATATTCAAAAAATGTTCTAAATAAAAAATGTGCATCTCCCCCAACTACAAATGCCCTGAAAATTTCATATTGATCGGATATTATCGGATATTATCGAAATTTTTCATTTTTCAAAACCAAAAAATGTTTGGTTTTGAATTCGACCATTGCTGGGAATCTGGTGTCAAAATTCAATAAAGTGCTTCTGTTAATCGTTAGATAATAAATAATAGACCGATCTTTGAATAATAGGTCGACTTTCAAGCCATTTCGACAAATATTGTAGGACGTTAAGACCTAAATGTCAAAAACAGTTTTTCAAAAAAATAAAAAAAAAAAAAGTAAAAAAAAAAAAAAAAAAAAAAAAAAAAAAAAAAAAAAAAAAAAAACTGAATCCAACGTTTATTTTTTTTTTTTGTTTTTTATTTGGTCAAAATTGACTGATAATTAAGCAAATTATGCCATTTCTGGTTTGGGTAAAAATCTCCCTCAGCATAAACAAAATCAAAGCCTGCCCTTAAGTAGTCGGTAATATAGGCGATGCAGGCTGACAGGTTGTAGCAACTACACGAGTCCCGCTGGAGATGGTGGGTAGAGTTCATCTGAAATTTGGTTGTGTTGGAGATGGCTTAGGGTGAAAGCAATATCTTAGTTTTCCTGCACGGGAACACAAATAGTGCCATTGGATGTGTTTCTTAATTTCGTCAGGAGTGGCAATAAGAGGAATATCTCTAACAGACGTTAAGGATGGCAAAATGGAACTTTGACTCCATGTAGTAGCTTGAATGGGGATTTCAACTCCTAAAGCCTTTTTCAAGTGTATGGCTAAGAATGATAGTTCTATGATCGGTAAGAAATTTGGACGTGGTGGTTCGTCAAAATAAGTAATAGATCGGCATTGATATTTCCTTTGGCAGTCGCGGGGGGAGGGGGAGAAGCATATAGAGTAGACAAGTGAGAATGACTAGGAGGGATGCATATTATCGTGGTTTCCTCAACCATTTGGGCATCTAGGATGTAGAGGGCGTGTCAGACGAAGGGTCACTGGGGTAGGCAGAGACCTTCCAGGTGACGTGGAGAAAAACTGGCATCAATGTTCAGAGAGTATTCTAAAGTTCACTGTCCATTAATACCTTCATGTTCATTACCAAAAGAATCCGATACGTTACCGTAGTTATATTAAGTTTGAGCGTTCTCTTCTCATATATGTCGAGTCCATGAGGTTTGTACCCGGAGAACAGCGGTAAGCGGAGGGATTTCTCTTATTAGAGGTGCTCCAGAGGCGTCAAGGAAAAAGGGGCAAAACCTAATGCTAGATCGTGTGCACCAAATCACGGACGAGAGATTCAGCTAGCACCCCGTCAGCACAGATGACATCGGGTGCCTCTCTTATATGGAAGGGTGACAGAGGCGTTCATCTACGCCTATGGGATAAGATAAAATATAAATGAAGGGGAAGGGGTAGATAGAAACTGTGGTATAGAAGAAGTGGATTGAAAGATGAAATTGAATATAATGAAAAAATGAGGGCATAGGGGAAAGACTAAAAGATTTTACGTGGCAAGGTCACAATACTAGTGCTGAGGCCTGAGGGGCACAAAAAAAAAAAAAAACAAACAAACCTTATTATTGGTTCGTATCACTATGTTACGTCTTAAGTTGTAATACTCTAACGATAACACCATAACAAGAATTAATACTCCCTGCGAGAGAAATAGGGTATATATAATTATGTAGGCTCTAATTATTAATATATATATAGTATACTACTAAATAGTATAAATACTAAAACACTATAGATATTATATTACCCCTGTAAGTATATATAATATATGATACGTCATATAGCTGTATATTTATATACATAATATAGGTTTATATATATATATAATATACTATATAGGTATATTTACTTATATAAATATATATATAGGTATAAGTATATATACCTATACGCTACTGAGCTGACTATATACTTAATTTATATATATATATATATATATATATATTATCGTTTTAAAAAGCAGAATATATATTTTAAATGTATATAAGATGACTAGTATATATATATATTATATATAAATATATAATATTAGTATATATATATTTATGATTATAATAGTTATATATGTATATGTATATATATTATAGTATATTTATATATATATATATATAAATATATATATAGGTCCTTATGATATTATAATATAATATATATATATATATATATATATAAATATATAAATATATAATATATATATAAATTAGTATATATTATATATATTATAAATATATATATATATATATATATATATATATATTACTATATATATATATATATATATATATATATATATATATATTATATATATAATAAATATATATATACTTATAGACTATATATATGAGTTTCTATTCTAGATTGAGCATATGTATATATATATATATATATATATATTTATTGTCTATTATACTATATATATAGTATCACATATATATAGTGATTATGTATTAGCTATATATCATTTATTTAGATCTAATATATATAGGACTACTATGGATGAGTAGTTATAATATATTACTATACAATATATAATATATATATATATTAATATATATCTATATATATTATTATGATATATATATATATATACCGTATGCCCATATATATATTATCTTATATATATAATATATATAATATATATATATTATATACCCCTCTAATATATACTGTATATATATATATTATATATATAAAATCTTCTACCCCCAGTAAGGTCCTTGGGAAACAAGACATAAATATAGTTAGGAACATGTAAAATTTAAATATTAACAAAAAATGACCCGAACGATATAACTGGTAGGTAAATTTTTTTTATGTGCATATGAGTATATATATAGTTTTCCTGACCGTATAGGGTATATGTTAAGTAGTATATACTTATATATATATATATATATATAATATATATATATATAACATATATATATTATATATATAGTATATATATATTTATATTATATCTATATATATATTATTGATATACACTTAAGACGTAGTTTATATGTTTTTACGATTTGATTCTTCCCTTGGTGGTAAATGGAATATTTTAAAATGCAATAAATATTCATCGGATGGGGATGTATTATTAATTGGGGTAAATCTAAATTAAATTAATTTGGTTTTAAACTTTCACTTAAGAATACTGAAATTTTAAAAGGATTATTGTATGGTGTCCATCATTATGTACGGGAATCAGGTTGTGCGTAAAGCACACTCTAGCGATCAAGAGTGGGAACACCTCTCGCGATAGGAGCTGTAAATTATTTAAAAAACGCTAAAAAGAGATGGGGTATACTTTAGACTTTACTGAGTTTAAAATTAACAATTAAAACTTTAAACGTGGGAATTGCACTTTATTTATGTTTAAGGTGGGATGGGATAATTAGCGAAATTACATTTATTATAGCACATATATTATAACTAGCTTTCGTTTAAGATTGCTTAAACATTTTTCAAGTTGAAGATAGGGAGAGAGACTGTTAAGGTTTTGAGGTAAGAAATGAGTGAAAGAATTTAAGGATTTGGTTGGTTGGTGTATTTGTTATTTTTTTAAGGAGGTGAAATATTTGGAGGATAACAATTTTTGGTTAAAATAATCCACGGATTTCGCCTTTTTGTTTGTTGTAGTTGTTGGTGTTGTATAGTATAAATTAGATTCTATATCTTTTCTTTTCTGAGTGGTTATTGGCGTTTTTATTAATGGTAAGTGTTTTGTATGTTCGATGTTATGGATTGTGGATTGGATCTGTGGTGGGTGAGGCGGAATTGATGCGGTCTTCAGTTAAATCATCTTTGTGTTGTTGTGTTCGTCTTATTAAATCATTTGTTTCGCCTATGTATATGGAAGGGCAGTTTTGACAGGGGATTTTATATATGCAGTTTGTATTGGGGTTGTTAGGGGTGGGGGGTTTTAACCGATTTTTTAAGGTAAATGTGTTATTTTGGGTGAAATGTATAGTGTTGGGAAAAAATTGTTTAATGTTTTTATTATTTGGGAGGGGTATAGGAAGAAAAGTTTTATTATTCATGTTGTTGGTATTAGTGGGGTTGTAGAATTTTTTTTTGGCTATATGGTAGGATTTATTAATAAAATAACACATTTACCTTAAAAAATCGGTTAAAACCCCCCACCCCTAACAACCCCAATACAAACTGCATATATAAAATCCCCTGTCAAAACTGCCCTTCCATATACATAGGCGAAATCAAACTGAATTTGACTTTGACAGAAGACACAAACAACACAAAGATGATTTAACTGAAGACCGCATCAATTCCGCCCTCACCCACCATAGATCCCCAATACAAATCATAACATCGCACATATTCAAACACTCCATAAAAAAACCGCCAATAACACTCAGAAAAGAAAGATAATAAAACTGTATATATATACAACACCATCAGATATGCAAAGCAGTATCCTCTGGATTATTTACAAAATGCAATATTGTTATCCTCCAAATATTTCACCTCCTTAAAAAAATAACAAATACACCAACCAACCAAATCCTTAAATTCTTTCACTCATTTCTTACCTCAAAACCTTAACAGTCTCTCTCCCTATCTTCAACTTGAAAAATGTTTAAGCAATCTTAAACGAAAGCTAGTTATAATATATGTGCTATAATAAATGTAATTTCGCTAATTATCCCATCCCACCTTAAATATAAATAAAGTGCCATTCCCACGTTTAAAGTTTTAATGTTAATTTTAACTCATTAAATCTTATATACCCATTCTTTTTATCGTTTTTAAATAATTACACTCGCTATCGCGTGAGGTGTTCCCACTCATTGACGGTAGAGTGTGCTTACGCACAACCATTCCCGTACATAATGATGGACACCTCCAATAATTTTAAAATTTCATATCTAAGTGATAAGTTTAAAACAAATTAATTTAAATTTAGATTTACCCCAATTAATAATAACATCCCCCATCCGATGAATATTATTTGATAAAAATATCCATTTACACCAAGGGAAAATCAAATCGTAAAAATAACACTACGTCTTAAGTAGTATATCAATAATATACAATATGATTCCCGGTTATAACGGTGTTAACTTAAATCCCACTCTGAGAGGCTGTTACTACAAATATCGAACGAAAATGATTTCAGCCAATATCCAAAAATCTCAGCTCAACTTTCTAAAAAAGTGTCTACAAAACTTAGTAATCCCAAAAACTTTAATACCCACCCATTACAAACCCAATAAACATGATCCATTCCCAGAACTATACAAATCCATATTAAAAGTTACTATCCAAAAAACAAAACTACAAATTTCAGCCACTTATAGAAAATGCAACCATTTGTTCAAAAAATTTCAAACCAATTGGTATAATTTCCACCCAACTAATCATTCTCATCTCACCAACCTACTAGATGCAGCTCATTCTTATAAAAACAATATTATTATAAATAAAAATAGAAAACTGGATCAATAATTTCAATTGATTTTCAATAACAGCTTCTGGTGTTTAACATCATCCCACAATATCATAAAAAATCTATCCAATTATTCTCCAAATTTCTATGAACTCACCCTACTCGGATACGGTTTATCCTTTGCCCTGGAAAAAGGCGAAGATTACCTCCAATTCTTCACAAATTTTGATTACTGGGAAAAAAACCATAAAAACACATATAAAAATCTAAATTTAGACATCATGAAAGGTTACCTACTTAATAGTCTCACATCAAATAATAAAAAAGAAAAACTTCCTGCCCTCTTCTACACAGCTCCCTACAAAAAAATCAAAATATAATTATAACCAGAAGCGACAAGGGCAATAATATAGTCATTTTAAACACCAATGACTACACCATCAAATGTCAAACTCTTCTCCAAGATCATTTAACCTATTCTCCCCTTACTAACAATCCTCAAAAAAATTCATTCAATACCTTTAACAGTAACCTAAAAAAGCTCACAAAAGATTTCCCTGACATCCACGAAAAAAACAAAGCCCACATGACGCGTATCTCAAAATTCTACGGTATCCCCAAAATCCACAAACCAAACCACCCTTTACGTCCCATAATTTCCAATACAAATTGCAACACATACAAATTATCAACATGGCTATCCAATATATTAAAAACCCTACTTGGCAAAATTTCTCCCGCTCATATAAAAAACACCTCTGATTTTATACAAAAAACCCACCAACTTAACCCTACCACCCATCAATTTTTAAGCTTTGATGTAAAATCA
>JABUQX010051328.1:30000-65000 GCA_015478945.1 Trachelipus rathkii
CTAATTAAAATCAATCACTATCTTGACTATCTATCCACTAATTAAAAACAATTACTATCTTGACCGCCTTCCAATAATTAAAACCAAAGATTACCTTGACTGCCTTCTACTAATGAAAACCAATGACTCCCTTGACTACATTCCACTAAATAAATCCAATGAATACCCTGACAACCTAATACTCATTAAAACTAGTGATTATTTTGACTACCATCCACTAACAAAGAGAACGTCTGCTTTGACTACCTTCCATTAATTAAAATCAAGGACTATCCTGACTTCGTTCCACTAATTAAAACCAGTACTAACTTGACTACCACCTTTCACTAATTAAAACCAATGACTACCTTGACTACCGTCCACTAATTAAAATCAATAACTATCTTGACTACCTATCCGCTAATTAAAACCTTGGAATATCTTGACTACCTTCCACTAATTAAAACCAGAGATTACCTTGACTGCCTTCCGCTAATTAAAACCAATGACTACCTTGACTACCTTGCACTAATTTAAATCAATGAATACCTTAACCTCCTTTCACAAATTAAAACCAATGACCACCTTGACTACTTTCCACTAATTAAATGCAATGACTATCTTGACTACATACCACTCATTAAAACCAGTGATTATTTTGACTACCTTCCACAAACAAAGAATAACGACTGCTTTAACTACCTTCCACTAATTAAAAAAATGACTATCTTGACTACCTTCCATAAATTAAAACCAGTGATTAACTTGACTACCACCTTCCACTAATTAAAACCAATGACTAGATTAACTCCCGCCCACTAATTAAAACCAATAAATATATTGACTACCTTTCCACTAATTAAAATCAATGGCTACCTTGGCTACCTTCTACTAATTAAAACTAGAGATCACCTTGACTGCTTTCCACTAATTAAAACCAGGGATTACCTTGACTACCTTCCACTAACTAAAACCAATAACTACCTTGACTACCTACCACTAATTTAAACTAATGACTACTTCTGCTACCTTCCACTAATTAAATCTATTGACTATCTTGACTATCTTTCCACTAATATAAACCCTTGAATACCTTGACTTCCTTTCACTAACTTTACTTCTTGCCCGCTAATTAAAACCAATGATTACCTTGACTACCTTACCCTAATTAAAACCAATGACTACCTTGACTATCTTTCACTAATTAAAACCAATGACTATCTTGACTACCTTTCAACTAATTAAAAGCAACGGATACCTTGACAATCTTTCCGCTAATTAGAACCAGTGATTACCTTGACTACCTTCCACTAATTAAAACCATTGACTACCTTTCACTAAGTAAAATCAATGAGTACCTTGACTAGCTTTTACTAATTAAAACCAATGATTACCTTGATTACCTTCCGCCAATTAAAATCAATGACTACGTTGACTACCTTTCACTAATTAAAACCAGTTCATCTTGACTAGCATCCACTAATTAAAACCAATGTCTACCTTCCTCTAGTTAAAACCAATGACAACCTTGACTACTTTCCACTAATTAAAACCAATGACTACCATGCCCACTTTTCACTAATTAAAGCCAATGATTATCTTGACTACTTTCCACTAATTAAAATCAGTCTAAATTGATCACCTTCCACTAATTATAACCAATAAAACTACCTTTGACTACCTTTCACTAATTAAAACCAACGACTACCTTGACTACCTTTCATTAAATAAAACCAATGACTACCTTGATTACATTCCACTAATTAAAACCAGTGATTATCTTGACTACCTTTCAATTAATTAAAACCAATGAATACCTTGATTACCTATCCAATAATTAAAACCGCTGATCGCCATGGCTACCTTCCTCTAATTAAAATCACTGACTACCTTGATACTTTCCATTAATTAAAACCATTGACTGCCTTGACTACCTTAAGCTAATTAAAATCAGTGACTGCCTTGACTCCCTTCCACTAATTAAACCCTAAGATTATCTTGGCTAACTTCCACTAATTAAAACCAATGACTACTTTGACTACCTTCCACTTGTTAAAGCTAGTGACTATCTTGACTACTTTCCAATAATTAAAACGAATAACTACCTTGACCATTCTCCACTTATTAAAACCAATGATTATCTTGACAACCTTCCACTAATTCAAACCAATGACTACCTTCTACTTATCTTATTAAAACTAGTGATTACCTTGACCACCTTCCACTAATTATAGCATATAATACTAGTTTGACTACCATCCACTAACTAAAACCAATGACTACCTTATACTAATTAAAACAATTGACTATCTTCCTCTAATTGAAACCTATAACTACCTTGACTACTTTCCGATAATTAAAACCAATGATTACCTTGACTACCTTCCACTAATTAAAAATAATGATTACCTTGATTACTTTCCGCTTATTAAAATAAATGACTTCCTTGACTTCCTTCCACTTATTAAAACGAATGACTACCTTGCCTATTTTCCGATTGTTAAAACTACTGACTACCCTGACCACCTTCCACTAATTAAAACCTGTGATTATCTTGCCTACCTTCCTCTAATTAAAACCATTGACTTGCTTGACTACCTTCCACTGGTTAAAACCAATGACTATCTTGACTACCTTTCAAATAATTAAAACCAATGACTGCCTTGACTTCCTTCCGCTAGTTAAACCAATGACTACCTTGACTACCTTTCCGCTAATTAAAACTAATGATTACCTTGACTACCTCCCACTAATAAAAACCAATGACTACCTTGACTACCATCTAATAATTAAAACCAATGACTATCATGACTACCTTTTTACAAATTAAATCCAATAACCACCTTGACTACCTTCCACTAATTAAAACCAGAGATTATCTTGATTACTGTCCACTAACTAAAACCAATAACTACTTTGAATCCTTTCCACTAATTAAAATTAGTAATTACCCTGACTACCTTTGACTAATTAAAACCAATGACTACATTGACTACCTTCCACTAATTAAAACCAGTGATTATCTTGACTACCTTTCAGTAATTAAAACCAATGACTACCTTTACAACCTTCCACTATTAAAAACCAGTGATTACCTTGACTACCTTCAACTAATTAAAACCAATGACTACCTTGATTACCTTCCACTAATTAAAACCAGTTATCTTGACTACCTTCCACTAATTGAAACCAGTGATTACCTTGGCCACCTTACACTAATTAAAACCAATGACTTCTTTGACTACCTTACATTAATTAAAACCAATGACTTCCTTGACTATCTTCCACTAAATAAAACCAGTTATCTTGACTATCTTCCACTAATTGAAACCAGTGATTACCTTGACTGCCTTCCTCTAATTAAAACCAGTGATTATCTTTGCTATCTTCCACTTATTAAAACCAATGACTACCTTGACTACCTTCCACTAATTAAAACCAGTGATTATCTTAACGACTTTCCATTATTTAAAACCGGTGATTATCTTGACTACCTTCGACAAATTTACAAGCTTCTTAATATCATTGCCGTAAAAATATTTTGGTACGAATTAAAATAATATGAAGAGTATTTTCTCCACACATTACAAGTGTTAAGAACTTCTTCTTCTTCTTCTTCTTCTTCTTCTTCTTCTTCTTCTTCTTCTTCTTCTTCTTCTTCTTAAGGAATCAATTGGACCACTACTGGACAATAACTTGGAAACCTAAAGTCGAACCAGCTTGGCACCGATGTAGCAAACATTTAGAAAATAACTTTTTCTCCTCAATGTTTTAGAAAAGAAAAATGTCAGATAATGATCTTTTTATAGAAGAGAGACATTGCAGGATTTTCATACAGATAGTATTTTAGATACATTTGAATTTTAGAGAAGAGGAAGTTGCTTTCAAGTGATAGCTGTTAATAGACAATCACCTGGACAGATGGATTTTATCAGTGTAAAATTTGAAAGATATGATAGTAAAACCTCTGGCAGTACTTTTTCAATAAGTCTTTACAAGAAGAGTTAGTACACAAGATTTAAAGCTAAAAAATATATATTTTTAAAAAAGGAGATCGTAAGCTCCCCAACCAATTACAGACCAATTAGCTGCTTCTATATTGGCAAAATTTTTTGAGAAGAAATGATATTTTATCTTGAAGATCATGGATTGCTAAAAAATTCCAAACGTTTTAGGAAAAATAGATCATGCTTAACAAATTTACTAGAATTCTTTAATGTGGTTATTAACGATGTAGATAACTATGAATAATCTTTGATGTTATTTACCTAGATTTTCACATTCGATACCGTCCTCATCAAAGATTATTGAGAGCTTAGAGCTCATAGTATTCGAGGAAGACTTTTTAAATTGGATTCAAAATTGGTTATTGGACCGACGACAACGAGTCGTTATTTATGGTGAGTGCTGAGATTGGGCGAATGTTATTAAATGGTGTACCCAAAGAAGGGTCTGTCCTGGGTCAATACTGTTCATTATATATATATAGTGACATTGATGATAATATTTAGGCAATATTTCGAAATTTGCGGATGATACAGAAACTTGGAAATGTAATATGTGAGAACGAGCTATCAGGTATAAAGCAATTTGAACAAGATTGTAAATTAGGTCAAAAACATGGCAAATGGAGTTTAATACCGAAATGTAAGGTAATAAATACATTTTGGAAGTAGTAAGAACAGTGAATACGATTACAAAATAGATGACTCACTTTATCAAAGTTGTCAATGGGGAAAAGGATCTCGGGTATTAATTAATAAGGTTTAAAAAGAGTTTGCGAACAATGTCTTTGAAGCTGTTAAGAGAAGCAAATCAAAGCTCTAGGCTTTTATTGCCAGAAACTTTGAATATAAATCTAAAAATATAATACTTCCTCTTTATAAAACATTAGTTAAGACCTCATCTGGAAACGCGGTACAGTTTTGGAGTCCATACTCAAAAGGACATAGAAAAAATTGAAAGGAGGAATTCAAGAAGGGCAACTAAATTAATACAAGAAGTGAGAGTTAAGTCATGACCAACGACTACGCGAATTGGATATACATTCTTTAGAAACAAAAGAAGATTGAGAGGAAAATTAATAGAAGTCTTGAAAATACTAAATAAATTCAAAATATCGATTACAAGCAATTCTTTAGATATGATTTAAACGATGTAACAAGTAATGGGCACAAACTTTGTCATAAACGATTTCCTTAATATAGCAAAGAATTTCTTCCTTTACGATGTTGAGAAGTGGAATGGTCTCTCTTATGAAATGATGAACATCGGCAGCATCAACTCTTTCAAAGAAAAGTTAGATAAACACTTTAAATTATCTGCGAACGCTTCCTTTCCTTACCGAATCTTGCTTACTTTATTAGTACGATGTGCGTTTGGTCTCTGAAAGCTAATAACTACCTTGATAGAAGGAGATCAATTGCTTAAATTTTGATTCATCTTAAAAATTTGGATTTTCCGATGCTTTGAATTCAGTGAACTTACTCGCATCTTAGGTTAATTTACCGCAAATGTTTACCAGCGCTCTAAGTCGGTGGTCGCACTGAAACCTATCATCTTAATTTGTAATAACAGCTTTGATGTTCACCCTTAGAGGGTTATTTCTAACGTTTCTAAGCCGGTGACATCATCGATCACTATCATAATATTTATAACAGTTTTGACTTCGACCACATTTATGTTTATTTCTCAAAGTCATTACATTAAATAATCCATGTTTAATAGAAAAAAATTATTTTGTAATGACGCGGTTGGGTTCTACCGTTTAGAGGTTAATTATAACGTTCCTAAGCCGGTGACCTCATCTTCCCTCAGACTAGCCTTGGGTGGACTGTGAAGTCTTTCGGTGTTCTGTAGTTCTGCTCTGTATTTCTGTAGTTCTTTCTTCTTCTTCTTCTTCTTCTTCTTCTTCTTCTTCTTCAACTTCTTCTTCTTCTTCTTCTTATTATTATTATTATTATTATTATTATTATTATTATTATTATTATTATTATTATTATTATTATTATTATTATTATTATTATTATTATTTTTATTTTTATTATTATTATAACAACCTCACTCTCTGAACAAAACTTTCATTGAATTAATTTCCTTTTTTGGTTGTGCATTTGCCTTCTTACCTGTACTTAAACCTGTCTTTATATTCCTTTCTCATTGACAATCCTTAATCTGTTCAGAGATGGGAAGATGATTTCTTGAGAGTGGAGAGAAGTGATAATGTCCACTTATTTTTTTTTTGTGGTTAACTTCTAATAGGAACATTTTGAGAGGTTCAAACTTTCTAATGTGCCTCCCATTATGTAAGTATGAACCTCACAAAATGTTACTGTTAGAGATATAAAGTTGAACAGGAAAGTAACAAATAAAAAAAATGAAAAAAAAATTAAATAGGAGAGCAACAATTAAAATAAAAAGTTGAACAAGAGAGCAACATTTAAAAAAAAATGTAAATTTCCATTGCATTCAATATTGGGTTCAGACAAAGGCAGGTCATTATTGAACTCAAAAGGACGACCTGACGGCAGGACATCTCTTAACCTGCATGAGATCACCTTTTCTAAACCTACACACCACCCTCGTAAATTTCAATCAATCACTGAATCTATGTCGCAAATACCACGAATATTTGTTGCTGCTCTTATTACATCATTCCCTTATTTCCTGTCTCCAGTAGCACATTCATTCTTAGGAATGTCAAGTTAGTAACTATTTTCTAACTATTTTCTTGAGAGTAACTATAACCCACCACACCAAATATTAGCTACTCCTTCTATGAAATTTCGCCTACTTTTGCTCGAATTTTCATATATTCCCCCCACCCCCCATATGTTTTTGAATTTGAGGGGGACCAAAACATTTTGGTAGCGTTTTTATTTTATTTTTATTTTAATTTAAATTTATTTTAATTTTCATTAAATTATAAATACAAGTACGTTACTTGAAAAATTATTGTTTTACTATTTGTGAAACTCCAGACAAAAGTCTCTAAAATATGGGGAATTTTATTAGTTCTCCGACAACATCATAGTTGTTTAAATCTATTCAAAAACACTACCATATATAGTCCTCATTTGTGGTTTTTAGTATGACGAAATTGTCATAGAATTATCGACATCAGTTTTCGGACATTAGATACCCAGATAGCATTTTTAAATTTGTATCAAATTTTAAACAAGTTTGCAAAGTTAAACATACAAGCTTGTTGTATGCTTGCCTTGGATATCTGAACGTTTGGTTCAAATTTGTACCACGCGTGCTAGTTGACACCGATCAGACTTGCAGCAAGTAGTTTGCCGTGCAAACTTCTGAAAGTTTAAATGAAAGTTAAAAGCAAAGGTAATTTGTACGATCTTTATTGGTTAATTTGATATGGGACCCCCTAGACTAACTCACATGTACCACAAGTTTACCACAGCGCAACCACAAAGCTGGGGTTGTTATGGGCTATTATGAATTTAAATGGAAATATTAATGAAAGCGTAGATTGAGCATATCACTTCCTTAAACAGGGCTCTGCCCGTGAGCGGTGGTGGTAACTGTAGAAGAAAAAAAATCTCAGACGGACTACAAACTAAAGTCAGTTTTGACGGCGCCGCAAAAGCATGGTCCAAGGCGTCGCAAACGCGTGTTCTGCTCTGTTACATAAAGCGATTATCATCGAGTGTAGAATATCGAAAATCTTAAAGGGTTATATAAATTTTGAAGAAAGGATTTAAATATGAGAAGAAAACTACTTTGGGGATTGAAGTTTAAGAGTACTTTAGGCTTTGAAGTTTTAGTAACTAGTTAAAGAAAATTATATTAATAAATCGGAATCTAAAAATTTTAATTAATTATTGTTAAATTATTTTCATTTAAAATCTGAGATGGAGGAGTAACAGTTTATGCAGCATTTCTTTTTATTATTTTGATTGAAATGCAAAATTAAAAAAGAAAAGAAAAAATATTTTAAATTTTAAATATTAGGAAAAGTCAAGCTGCCTTTGCCTGATAGCAAGGGGCTGAAAACCCCTTCTATCTTATGTTTTTTTTTTTTGGGGGGGGAAGGGTGGTGATGTTTAAAAATTATCAGCCACAAACACTACCCTGCATCTAGGCGAAGTGATAGTGAGTGCTTTGTATAAAAAATAATAAATGAAATTATATATATATATATATATATATATATATATATATATATATATATATATATATATATATATATATATATATATATATATATATATATATATATATATATATATATACTCTTTCTTTCTTTCTCTATATATATATATATAATAACTAACTATATATATATATATCAAAATAAGATTTGTTCTTAGAAAACCTCAACTTTACAAGATACAAAAGACGAACAAAAGCTTTGATACCACCACACCTGCATTTACTAGGACGGCGTTTCGGGTTAACCAAACATATCATTAGCTAAAACATAAATTAAATTTACAGTAAAATAATATTCTGAAAGTTAAAAGTTAAATAATAATAATGATAATAAATAAAGCAACAATAATATAACAATTTCAATACCAATAACAACAATATCCATAATCTGATATAATAATAAAAAAGAATATCTTAAAAAAATGCTGACAACAAAATTAAAAAATAAAAGGAAAAATTATAAAAACAAACTAAAAAATAATACATAACAATAAACTAAACACAATAACAAAATAATGTTAAGATTACATCAAAATAATAAACTACTATTACCTGTTTAGTTGAGCAGTCTTGAGAGAATATACTCTAACAACAACAGAAATAACTGCATATACTAAAAATTATCAAAGGAGGATTGTTTGATTGTATTAAGGCATTTTTAAAATAGAGTATGAAATATATTAATGTAAAACAATAGACTCAATAAATTAAATTAAACAGTGATTTAAAACTTGATTATAAATAAAAAGAAAAAATATAGAATTAAATATCATTGAAATTAAAACAAAACCAAATTAAAACCAAAAATAAGCTTGATTAGAGGAACCATCAGGAGTTAAGTTGTGTTTGTGACCATAGATAAACAAACTGGACGCTGGAGATAGTACCGGTACCTTAAAAATTTTCTTTGAGATGTCATGACTGCTCTCTGCTGAATGGGTCCTGATAGCAGAATTCACAGGTGAAGTTAATGGGCATTTTTGTTTCATTATATATATATATATATATATATATATATATATATATATATATATATATATATATATATTTTATATATATAATATATATATATATATATATATATATATATATATATACATATATATATATATATATATATATAACTATATATATATATATATATATATATATATATATATATATATATATATATATATATATATGTATTAATGATAATATTATAAATGTGTGTGTGTAATAACATGTGTGTGTGTGTGTGAGTGTGTGTATGTGTGTATTAATGTGTGTGAGTGTATATGTGTATATATTAATAATATGTATGTGAAATTTGTGTGTGTGTGTATTATGTAAGGGTGTCTGTATGTGTGTGTATATGTGTGTGTGTATGTGTGTGTGTGTGTGTGTGTGTGTGTGTGTGTGTGTGTGTGTGTGTGTGTGTGTGTGTGTGTGTGTGTGTGTGTGTGTGTTTGTGTGTGTGTGTGTGTGTGTGTGTTTGAATATTGGATTCAAATAGATGAATTATTAAAACAGTATATCCTCCTTTGTTTTACAATTTGTAAATGATTTATAAATATAGAAACCTTTCAAACCTTTTTGACAACCTTTAACAACTTTGACAACTTGACCGCCATATTTATTTCCCTTTTGAGTCGAAGCCTGCATGTATCTTATATTGAAAACTGCTAAATTTAAATATGCAAATAGAAGTCATTACCAATAAACATGAGATAAAATGAAAATGACGTTCCATCAATACATTGACAGTAATATTGACAGTTTATTGACAATATATTGACAATATATTGATATATTTCCTAATTTTGACTCAATGTCGTGTGGATGCGCATTTTATGCATTTTTTGCATTTTTGGGGGGTTAAATAATACACCGTTTTCCTCGATCAATAAAATACAGTACAAATTTTAAACTTTCGCTGAAATTTTTTCCATTATGATGAGAAATGAAAAGAGTAGTCCAGGTCAAGGGCTGAAATGCTCGATAAATCGCATTTAAATAATCAACCAATAAATAACTGTCATTTACATAAAATATTTGTAAACTTTTTGACACAAATAAATTAAAATCATGCTTTATTTTTGCAAATTGTATCAAAGGGGGTTGACATATTGAGAAAATTAGGCCATTATTCTTTCATAAAAACATGTGTATCCTATTAAATCCAATTCCAAGTTTTGACATCAATAACAACAACAACTTAAGTCAATTAATAATTATTAAAACTTTGTTAATTGTGATAATTATTCATAATTATTCATTATAATGGAAAATGGCCTGAGTTTTGAAGCGACATTGACGGATTCAAAAGAACATTGATTTTTATAGCTTTCTTTCCTTTGGCTAAAGGAGGCTAAACATATTCGTTTGTTCGCCGAACTAAACAGATTCGTTTGTTCGCCGAATTAAAAAGATTCCTTTGTTCGCCGAACTAAATACATTCGTTTGTTCGTCGAACTAAAAACATTCGTTTGTTCGCCGAACTAAACACATTCGTTTGTTCGCTGAACTAAATACATTCGTTTGTTCGTCCGAACATTTGTTTGTTCGCCGAACTAACACATTCGTTGTTCGCTGAACTAAACACATTCGTTTGTTCGCCGAACCTTTTTAATGATCTTTATAAGATGAATCGCCATATATCGTATATGCGGATAGTTCATTTATTTTGCGAATGTTCGTTATTCGGACTTGGTTTAACATACACGAATATTTATCGTCGCTTGTCAGTAAAATGACACATCAAAAGATGATTCGCCTTATAAACCTCATGAGAATGTTCGGCAAACAACGAATGGGTGTAGCCGCCTGAAGGCGAATACGTCAATTATAAAAGATAAATAAAAAATAAATAAATTAATTAATTAATTAATAGATAAGCAAATAAATAAAAATAATTGTTTTTAATTATATATATATATATATATATATATATATATATATATATATATATATATATATATATATATATATATATATATATATATACTATATATATATATATATATATATATATATATATATATATATAAATTATATATATATATATATATATGAATATATATATATATATATATATATATATATATATATATATATATATATATAGATATATATATATATATATATATATATATATATATATATATATATATAAGTGGCAGGTCCGTGTCAAACTCACTCGCTGATGCCGGGGACTCGTTGATCGGGGTTCTGGGACTCAGTCACGTTTTAATGAACTGGACTTGGGTAAATTCCAACCAAGTCTACATTTAATGTCTAATAGTATATATATATATATATATATATATATATATATATATATATATATATATATATATATATATATATATATATATATATATATATATATATATGGTGATATTTGGTTTAGAGCGACAACTATCATCGATCCATATCTCAAAAACTACAATAGTTACGGGAAAAGAGAATACATTGTTGGAATCTGGCAAAATTTTAGAGACGGAAAATGCAAAAAAAAAAAAAAAAAATGAAAAAAAAAATCATATCTCAAAAACTACAATAGCTACAGCCAAAAAAAAGGAGTACATTTTGGAATCCTTGTAAAATTTTGTAGTTAGGAAAATGTAAAAATAAATAAATAAAATAAATAAATAAAATAAATATTGGCTATTTTTTTAGGGAAATAAACAAATAAAGAGGGGAACAACACAGGGGGACGTTTTCCATGTACCTGTAGGCGAGGCAGAGAGAACCCCACGATAAATACCAAGAGGCAGGGTTCGGAGACCCTCCCAGAGAAGAGTGAGTCACATACCCGTAATGGTTCGGAAGGTGAGAGAACCGACTCCATCCAGTGCGAGGTATACCCACTTAGGGTATTCTTTAGTAAAGAAAAAAAGCAAATTTAATAGAAGTCTATTTATTTTAACGAGTAACCAATAAAAGGTCTCTAAATAGGCTCTCTAATCATATTACTATAATTATTAACAATAATATTTTATTTTTTATTTTTACATTTTCCTATCAAAATTGCAGAATTCAAAAATGTGACCTTTTCACTAACAACTCTAATTTGGGCTCCTCACTAAAATGTTACCAGGATTCCAACAATGTATTCCTTTTCCCTGTATCTATTGTAGTTTTTGAGATATGAGTTGTAGTTTTAAACCAATTATCATATATATATATATATATATATATATATATATATATATATATATATATATATATATAAACTGGAATCATCAAATATTTATGCTCGACCTACTCAAAGTGAATTCATTTCAGCATTTCCCTCAGCGCTTTGAAATAAATGGAAAAAAATTACTTAAATTCAAGCTCATCCCTTCGTGAATTTTGACGGAATATACTTTAAATTTGTCATGTAATTTGTTAGCCTTTACAGATAAAAATAATCCTTATGCTGATAAATCAGACAGAAACAACTCTAAAACATACAACATAACATATACGGAATCAAACGGGAAAATATAGGACTAGAACATCTGCTTAGCATATATCCTCATTAGAACTCAGCGGATAAAAGATCTCATACATAACTACATCCTTCTATAAGAGAAGTAACAGAGTTGTACCACATAATACCACCATATTGATGAGCTCAAAAATGAAACAGAAAAAGGAAAAAAAAATTACTGTAGCATAGAATTCCAATTTTCCAAAGGACCCCAACATAAAATAATTTTATAAATTTAAAAAAAAAAAACATTTAAATCATTCCTTGGACTCCTAAAAGTTACCCACACTACTACAAACCAAGCCACTTTCTGCTCATAACCCTGCTTTAATCCTACACTTTGAAAAGATTACAGTTGCTTTTAAGTTCATCATCAATCGTTTAACATACCGACTGATGAAGGTAGCAACTCGAGAATGAGTTATTAACAGTTAATTGTTTTCTAAAGAGTCTGTAGGAGTGTGCGTGCGTGTTAATACATATGATGCATATACAGTATGCATACATAAAAATATTTGCATGTGTGTATGTATGTACAGCAGGAGAAATTAGTTCCTGAACAGTTTTTTTAAAATATTTTAATCATGTGAAATTATGTTGGCAACCATAATGCAAACTTTAGTATTGCATTGATAACGTGAGTTGCCAAGTAAGCTTTTTCCTTTATTGTCATGGCAACGCAAAAGTTTGCATGATGGTTGCCAACATAAATTCAAATGATATATGCTTGGAATGTTTCTTATTGAAATAATGTAAATTCTAGTGTACTATGATATTTTATAGCATTTTATATCATATTTTATCTTATTTATGTAAATAATTCTTATTTTGATGATATTAATTCATGTAAATAATTCTTATTTTGATGAAATTTGTAACCTATGATTTTGACGTCTCTCTCTCTCTCTCTCTCTCTCTCTCTCTCTCTCTCTCTCTCTCTCTCTCTCTCTCTCTCTCTCTCTCTCTCTCTTCTCTCTCTCCTCTCTCTCTCTCTCTCTCTCTTCTCTCTCTCTCTCTCTACTACACCAACAAGACCTGTCAGTGGAGGAAGAAGAAGAAGAAGAAGAAGATATAACTCCCAACACTCCTGGCACAACAGAATTGGCATCTTCCACCACTACAGAATTCGTTAACTCAGAACTCGAACAGCCTCTCAAGATTCAAGAAGTCCACTCTCTCAAGACTCGAGAAGAAGTCCATTCTCTCAAGACTCAAAAAGAAGAAGACCCCTCTCAAAAATATGTCTTCAGAACACCAGCACCCTTAGCAGAAGAAAAAAAATAACCATCGCTTCAAAGACCAACCCTCCAACGCTCAAAGGATGACTACCGATAGTCTCGACCAACAACACTACAGCGCCAGAAAACTAGTCCAAAGTAAAAGCATTCAACACCTTGCAGACCAGTGTAGACGTGAACATCACTCACTATTAATACTAAAGGTCTAACAGGCTCAGTTTAACATGGTTGATTCCGTCGTCACTGATATCATTTTCAAGATGTCATAGTAACAAAAATCTTCAAGAGCAACATCAGGCTGGTGAAGAAGAGAATAAGTCATATCGTTAATCCCAGGCATATCAGCCTCTGTTTAACGGGACTATTTTTGTCGTCTTAATACCAATTAAGATAATGATATCCCTTCAAGCACATGCAGATCCAGGTGGCGAGACTAAGAACATCCATCTCTCACAGTTAATTCCCAGACCTATAGGCCTCAGTTTAACGAAACTATTTCCGTCGACACCATGATAGCTAACCAGCGCTCTCTACGGTAAGGCACTCCCAGATTACATTATCAAATTAGCCCTTCCATTTTGTCTCTTCAGCTCTCTATTAACAATAGTAAGAAAAAATTTATCCGAGGTTTGGCATTACGTCTCAAATCAACTGGCATCTTTCATACCCCCCCCAAAACCAACAACTTTTTTTTTTGCCTTAACTTATATTATGATGGATAACTGGAAGAAATGAATCATCGTCAGCATATATTTGATTTAGCACGAACAAATCAATGGCGGACACACACCATTGCTACAATATAATATATTATATATGTATATATATACTATATATATATATATATTATATATATATATATATATTATATATAATTATAATATATATTATATATTATTATATATATATATATATATATATACCTATATAATATATAGGTAATATAATCTACTAGTCAATATGTATATATATATATATATATATTATATATATATATATATATATATATACTACACTATATAGTTACTATATATATATAATTATATATATAATATATATATAATATATTTATATATATATATATATAATATATTATATATATATATATATATATATATATATATATATATATATATAATTGTTTTTTTTTTAAGTATAAAAAAAAAAAATTTTCTATATATGGTATGAGATATATATAGTATAATACAATAATATAATATTGATGTTGAAAGAATGGAGAAGAATCAATTTCAGTATAGTGCGCGAATATGCAATACAGTGGAAGGACTATAGGAGACCTTTAGACCACTGTCTCCACTATTTATTTCATTTCAAAAGCTGTTTCTTCTTGGTATGGTGATTCATACTTCCTTTCAAAATCCCAACCAGAGAGATCTACATCTAGTTTCATGATAATTCTCAAGGAATCGATTTTGCTTGCATCTGCGGTGGATACCGCCTTCGCCCATACCGTACCATTTGTCTGTGCGGCTAATCCGCCTTCGTAGGTGGTTTCTCTTCCGGCTGGTAATTCGCCTTCGCAGATAGTTCCTCAATCGAATGATGATTCGCTTTCAATGAAGACCACTTCACCTACTGAACATCAGAAACAATAGCTCATTTTTAGTGATTAATTAAGTATGTTCAATGTTTGCGATTAATTTCGTGTAAAAATACGCTCCACTTTTAAGGGCGAAGTGATATGTGGTGCTCACAATATAATATTATCAAAATAAATTATATTTAAATAATATTTTAGTGTTTAGAGAATATATTTTACAAGTGCTTATAAAATAAATGTTAACCTTTTTCATTTAGAGGAGACCAAATCAAAGAAAGAATATTTTTTTTTTAATAAAAAATAGCATTTTATTTGACGTATTAAATATGTTTTCTTATTGCAATATGTACTAAATAATGTAAATTATAGTGTGATATAATATTTCAATGCATTTTATATCATATTTTATATTTAGGTAAATAACTCTTATTTTGGTGAAATTTGTAACCAATGATTTTGGCGCGTTCCTCTCTTATCATGGTTGCAGGTCAGCGAGACGTTTACATATAATACAAATTGTAAAAATATTATTGTTCGTAACTTTAAGTCAGCGACTTGTTTGAATATAATCTGAAAGTAAATCTTAATAAAGAACTAAAAACCAAAAAATAAGGTTTGTATTTTCTGACTATAAAAAAAACACTGGACGACAAAATTTGACCTTTTGTCTGTTAAATGAGTAAAAAAAATGGAGTGGTTTCTTATGGAGCTTTGTGCGCTGATTCCGAATTGGCATACCATTTGTTGTAACGGGCGAGGGTTGTTTTGGTAGATACGAAATTAAAAATTAATATTGTGATAAAATGATAAGCTTTAGTTATTTACTCACTTATATACTTCTGCAATTTTAAAATGTAGTTTTGAAAATTTATCCCTACTGTAAGTTTGCCATTTGCAGAACATACCTTTTAACAAGTCTTTCTCCAACAATTAAGTCTGCTGAAGCAATTTAGATTCATTTCCCCTGATGAATGTTTTTTCGATAGTTTGAAATTATCTTTTGGTGGAATCGCTAAAACCATGCTCAATCGCTATTATAGCCCTAAGATTCATTTGGAAAAAGCCAAGTTGCACTCCGTGGAATGAAAAGAAAATATGTTATTTTTTATGACATGTTACATCCTATTGCTTTATAATTTCGAAGGAGTTCTCGGAAACTAGTTCTTCATAGTTGTCGGCTTTAATATTGCTAGAAACCATTATGATCTTTTAAAGGATCTCCTTCTGGTTTTCAAAATAGTATCAAGCTTTCATCAAAAGTGATGGTCCTTTTTTCATTAGCTTTCTTATTTGTGGGTCTACAAAGTATACCTCTTTAATTTATAACCCTCCCTGATCCTGTGGGGTATTTCTTATTTACGTATAGGAAAGAACCCTGGACCATTTTATCCATCGCTTTTACAAATATTTTTCACTGCAAAAGAGTATGATGAGTTATAGGCTTGAAATATAAGAGTCAGGTTTCACTAAGTGTGTTGAAATTACATTTTTTATTTCAGGTATTAGATTTCTTTAGGCCATTGGCTTCTTGACAAAAGGTTGATTGTTGCGCAATCTCTGAAATTCCCACTACACAAAGGTCAAAAATTAAATTTAGATATAACTACTTCAACTTCAAGCATTTTCAAGAGGATGAAAAAAAATATTTAAATCGCCGCACTTATATCCAAGAATGCTGTTCATGATCGTATTTCGGATAACAAAATTTTCATGTTGTTGTAGGATCTCTTTCATATGGGGCTCCATAGGCAATAGGAGTCGAAGGTTTCACATTTCCATTAGAAGAAGCACTGTTTTAAACTGAGTTAGAAGAATCTATAAACAATCTCCATCCTTAGGATCATGACCACGTCTCCTTAATTATCTCATAATGATCAACATTCAGTACAATAACACTAAATTTGCGTATCTCACAGAGAAAAAAGAGTCCGGAATTCTTCATTTCTTCCTCGCCGATAAGAGGAAAATTGTAGTTTCCTTCTCAAGCGACGATGCCAACCGTGTCTTTAATCTAGATGACCCAATAGTTCTGCCTGTTTACTTTTGACAATGATAGAGCGACAGAGGTAGATCATTTGAGTTCACTCTGAACTTCCCGGATTAATTTCTATTGTTAGGTCGTGACATTCCATCAATAATCCTCATTAAGGTCCTTCAAAGTCATCATTCTCATTGGACGTAATTCGTAAATCGGCTTCGCGGAGGCTTTCTGACAGGGAAGAGATTCACATTTTCAGGTGGTGCAGGTATAGAAGCTCTTCGCTGTGATTGTATGGAAATGAAACCCAAAGTGGATAACAGGGCCCAATAGCCCGAAGGTAGGCATAGTGTGTTTGGGATATAATGGGTCTTCCTTGTGTTCTTATTTTATTCCAGCAATTTTTCTGTTAATGCAAAAAGAATAACAGCGAGTCCATTTGCGTGATCCTTTGGGTTCCCTCCATACCATTGGAATCGCAAATGGCATATGTCTGGACTGTCCGGCTTTAATGGCCAACCACAAAATACATGTTACACAAGACGCACAGGCAAACTATGACGATGCCCACACCCAACCGACAGTCCGCGGCCTTGCAAGCATCCGTAGATATTCTACCTGATCATACCCCTTCTCTGCCATCCTTCGTAACTCTCCAACAAGAGCCTCAAAGTGGTTCCCAAGATTTATCTTGCACCAAGCATTGATTCCCAAAATAAAGTTGTATATGCTTTTTGGCTTGAGATGTTCCCCATTCAGCAATCGATAATGATCCTCTAACGACCGGGACAGCGCGCTCTCCGCTCAGCTTTGCCACTGACCTGATCCGACTGCCGCCTGCGTATCGCGACTATCCATCGTAATAGCTAGGCTGCTTAGACCTATGCGACCCGTCATAGCCACCTATCCGAGGTCCGCTCGTTATACCACGTACAATAGTACTGCGCCTTCACGCCACCCTGGCATAGAGGATCTGCGGTCAGGGTAGCTTTTAACACATCGATGATTGCTCCCTCGAAGCGTATGATGGCATGTTTTAAACTAGATGCTACCTACGGCCCTCACCGAGTAGCATGTTCGCTGTATGCATATCAGTATGCATGCGTAGCTCAGATCTAGCACACATCCTCGGACCCGTCGGTACTATCCGCAGCAGTCAAGCGTAGAGCACGAGGACTCGTAAGCCGCGTCCCCCTGTAAAAAGGCGCCTAGTCCCCGCCACCAGTAAGACCCCACACACCCCTCTCTCTTCACCACGTTCCTGCCACTGCCCGCTCAACGCTTACCCACTAGGACGGAGGCCTGTGTCAATCATGCCCACGGACTCTCGCAATTCCTTTATTTTCACCTCTCGTCCCATACCGGGTTCGGAACCACCCATCCTCAAAACTGCTCCCTTCAGCTACCCTCCACCCATCAAAATCAATATATAATATATAACATGAGACACCGCATTCACATCACCTTTAATATCATCTGCTTTGCCTCCGTTTCCTGCTCTACTCATTCTACTATCAACCTCGTCGGCCAGCCTTCGCATGACTCCTTCGACAATATGGTCAGCACTCTCCCTGAGCGTACAATCCCGCGTCATTACGTTCGCGTACTCATCCAAAATCTTACATGATCAAGTGCAGACCTTCGGTCGCTAGACCTATTCTTGCGTCCCTTCGCAAATCTTAAGTCCTCCTTTCCATCATCCTACGATTCTACCCCTCATAGCACTCCAACACGCTTCTTCCCTCATTTCTTGTCAGCGTCTTCCCTACTATGCTATGCAGACGCGCGATGATGCCTGCGCGTATCTCCCTACTTGTCCAAGTTCGCTTACGACAGTTCAGACTCCCACTAGTGTTCCCACCTTTAGAGTCTAATGCATCGTAGCCCATACTCACCCCACAGGCTGTGCATCGTGCCTCTTAGCCGACGGGCACGGAAAGTTAGGATAAAGTCCTACGTCAATGCCGATAGATCCAGACTCATCCTTACATCCGCAGCTCCTGCCACCCCACGCCATAACCATACTAAATTTGCCTAAGTTGCGCCTTCTGTACCTACTCCTCAGTCAGCCGATAACATCGTTTACATTACGCTGATCGAATCCGCGTCAGTCAGTCCGTGCTCACGTGCCCCTTTCCTAAAGGAGAGCTTCGTCGAGATTTACTCCCGGCCTGATCGGTTACCCTGGCTGTCTATTTACTCATCCACCACTCCTCCTGGCACCATATTAACCACGAGAGATATGATAGTACCCCTAGCTTTCCAACAGTTATATGATACTGTCGCGTATAGCGTGAATATAAGCTATAACAATAACTCTACCCTATACCCCGACACAATCACCACTTCAACCCTCGTACAATTCCTCCCTCAGTTGTTCTGATATCTCGTGACGAGCTAAAGTACGCTTTAACCGTTCTACCGTGTACTAGCCTGGCGACTCGTGTTGGTTAACCAACACAGACCACTTCCCATCACCTAGCTCGTACCCCGACTCATATATATACGCCTACCTTACTATATATATACTTACAGTCACGTGCTACTCTCTTCCTTTTATCATAATGCGTTAGCTATTCATACAATCATCACAACCGTAACACTCCCCCTCAGATCAACGACGAGATCCCGGCCGAAACCTTTTATTCGAGCCTTCTAATATCTCTTTTTTTTACGTACGGGCGTTGGACTCACCCACATTTCGCTACCCCATCTATACCCTATATTAAATACGTATATCATATCATGCATACTACAGCACTCATCTTCGGAACTGATCAGACGACTTCAACTGCGTTATCCAGCCTCATTATACTATAACTGCATACATATTCTAGTCAAATATTCAAACGAGGACTGTACATCAGCATGTTTGCTAAACCCGCAGTAGCCTTATTCTGTAACACTCCCGAGCTCTTCCTCTATCCTTCGTCCACTTTCTACTCTTCTCTACTAATGTCCAGCCGAGCCATAGAAACTTACTTAATTAGCCAACGTCAAGGATAATTGATCTACTTTCCGAGATCACATCAGCCTACCAGAACTATCAAATTCGCCGTCGCTATGGTATCGCTCACAGTATAATAATAGAAACGCACCTGAAGGCAAATGAATCACATGCGTGTGCTATATAGCGCATACTCAGAAAAAACGTCCGGACCGGAGGTGTATTGAGAATATATGCGTGAACGATCGGTCACAACTGCACCGAGATCGTTCTCTCGATACGACGCTTATATTTCCACCATCGCGCGGCTCTACCTCTACTTTATCCGGCGTCGTTCAATCACAACATGGGGGTGCTCACAAATCACTGCCTTCGCTCATTTCGTAGTTCCCGACTGTATTGGCCGGTTGTTATTTTTCAATTCATATGGGATTTATGTTCTGCCTGACCTCAGTCTCAGTTTAAACATCGTGTTGTAACCCTCACGCCTACTATCTCTAAGACTTTCTAATTCATAATCGGTTTATACTGCCGACGCCTTATAATTTGCTGTATGTCGATCAAACCCTATAATTTTCATAAAATCGCAGAAAACGTTAGAAGCAGAAGGATTAAGAGAAATCAGGGACTAGAGAGAGAAGAAATCCACAAGCCAAAGAACATTTACACTTGTGAGTTTATATCTGTTAGTTTTTATGAAAATAATGTAAAATTACAAACAAAAAAAAAAAAACTAAACCCCATTCCGTTGCTGCAAAATTGCGAGGTTATATTCCGTTGTTTAGCTATCTCATCCCCCGTTAACCCACGAAATAGATAAAGTAATACAGTTTCATGGATATCCATTTTAACAAAATTTCTGTCGTCCTCCAGTTTGATAATTATATAAATATAATTCTCCAACGACTTATATGCCTGCTGCACTAGCTTCGAAGTACCCAAAACACAGAGCGTAACCATCTATAGCCTTCCTTGGGGAGAAGGCGGCTTCAACAATGAAAGGTGGGAAAATCCCGAATACCTGTACATTTAGAACCCCTCATGCACCAAATCGAAGGACTTAATACGAAGAAGCTATCAAACGAACAACCATTCCAACTGCTACAGTGCAGGGAGGAACAAGCAGAAGCATTTAACTACACAACCCTCTACTAATCAATAAGGGACCTGCCAGTAGGTAAGAAGAAAGAAAAGAGAAGAAAATAATGCTTGCAATTGAGGGGTTCTATTTTGCGCAAGCAGAGTGGAGGGAATTGGCAACTCTCAACTCACTATAAACAAATATTATTATATATATATTATATACTAATATATTAATTATACTATATTATAGATATATATATCATATTTATATATATATATATATATATATATATATATATAAAAATATAAATTATATATTTATATTTATATATAATGATATAATATATATATATTATATATATATATATAATATATATATATATATAATATATATATATATATTTATATATATAGAATCATATATATAATTATATATATATGATAAAAACAAACGTAGTTTGTGATGCTTTTCTATTCGTCTTGTAATAATTAAAGTTACTAAACTTTTTGGAGCGTAATTTTACTATTAATATGAATATATTTAATATATATATTATTTAATCATATATACCTAATATATATAAACTAAAATATTATATCTAGTTATTCCATAATTATAGTATATTTTCATAATTACACACTTTATAACTTGATATTCCTGATGCTTGTAAATTCTCTATAATTCCTTATATTATATAATTTACATAGTCTATATAAATTAATATAATATATATTATTCAACTAGCCTTTATATTAGCCATTAATATACGCATATATCATGTGATAGTTATACCAGATATCAATAATTAGAATATACCTATGTATACTATAAGATTACTATAGTATTATTAATACTCTAGCTAACACCGCCCAGCCTGGACCTATACGCTATAACATCTGATTAGTATCACGGTATATATATTATAAATATTTAGTGTATATATATATAACATGAATATATATATGTATTTATATATATAATAGTATATATATATAACTATATACCTAGTAGTAATAGTATCTTATATAATATATTATTACTATTAATATATATTTATTATTACTACATATAATACTAGTTGTACTAATAGTGTTCATAGCCACTTTATAATATGTAGTACTGTAAACATTTATATATAAAATATCTATATATAGGAATTAAATATATATTACCTATATATATACGTTAGTATTACTATATATATAACTATTATATATATATAATTATACTAAATAGTAATGTACCTAATATAATTATAAAAAAACCCAATATATATAGCGTATATAGGTTATATAGCTAAATATTATCATATATATATATATATACCTATATATAAACTATATATTAATCTATATATATATTATATATATATATTATATATAATATATATATACATATATCCTATTTATATATATACCGTCGATCAGATTTATAGCTTTACATTTATATATAATAGTTATACTAATATATATAATATTATATAATATATTATATATAGTATATATATATATATTATATACGCTATATATAGTATTACACGAGTATATAGATATAACATGGCCCGGCTATCTCAATATTTTCTCCGACCGAGAACCTCCCTCGACCGATCCTATGACACCGAGCTCTTACCAGAGGCCTTTGCTATATAGCTAACACGGTCAGTCCCGTGCGTAATAACACAATCTGCTTCAATTAGTGAAAAGCAATGTTTATTGAAAAAAGGACTTGTCTAAGGAAAAAGGTTATCCGATATTAGAACATGATGAATCAGGCCCAGAACACCAGAGAGACACCAGCAAATAGCTTCAACCAACGTAGCCACATGCTCCAAAGGTCTTTCCAAGACTCAAGTTTGAACTCATTTTGAAAAATGTTTTAGGTGAAACACAAAATGTCAAAAAGAGGCATGCCGAGAATAGTATGGTACCTAGAAAAGCCCAGAGTATTTTTAGATCTTTCGCAGCTTTTGATGGAGTTTTCATGATGTATGTGGCACTCGATGAAGATGCCTGTTCCTGTCTGACCCACTTCAGAAATTTGAAATCGAGTTACTCCTCAATGCCCCAAAAGTTATTTTTCGTAAACAATATTGTTTACCCCACCAGTACTTACAAGATATTGATGACTTCACGGATGCGGCATTGAAGAAGGGATATATCAAGCGCTTGTTACAGCCACACAAGACCTACCCATCACTAGTAGTAAGCGAAGAAGAAACAGGTACAAAACTGCTGGTCTGTACTTGATTACTCGTACCTCAACTGCCTACAGCGTGCAAGACGTGTTACCGATTACCTAGCAAGAAGAGATATCACTCTCGCTAGGAGGCAATACAGTTTCTCAAGTGTAGATTTGATCGATGCTTATAACTCGCTCGAGGTCGAAGAGGAAACGCAAAAGCTAATGGCATTCAGAACCAGGAAGGGCTTGTTTTGCCCCACTCGACTCATGTTTGGGCACAAGAACGCACCTTCGATATATGCTCGCGTGATGATGATGATGGCGTTAAATCACCTCCTAGGACCCGTTGCACAGGTCTATTCTTGACGACGTACTAGTTATGGGTAGAAATGTTTAAGAGTATATTAAAAATTTCGCTAACAGCTGCTTTTATAGGGTCTAAAATAGAGAGAGAGAAAGAGAGAGAGAGAGAGATGAGAGAGAGAGAGAGAGAGAGAGAGAGAGAGAGAGAGAGAGAGAGAGAGAGAGAGAGAGAGAGAGAGAGAGGCTTGAAACTAGTGAATATTAAAATATATGTAAACATATTTTCCCAGAAAGAGTTAATTGTAGAGTTCTCATGTAATACTCCAATTACTAATATTTTGTTTTGTAGGGAAAAATTAATGCTGGTGGTCAATTTTGACAACCTTAGCTGAGAAAAGGATAATTTTTGACAAGTTTTTAATTCGAAAAGTTTTTTTCACAACTTGCTACAATGATAACTAGAGTTAAAAACAAGCGCAGTATTATTACAAAATTTGGAACCGAAGTGCCGAGAATGCACTCCTGGATACAGAGGAGAAGCTCCAGTGGTTCTTCCTTCGTAAGGAAGAACTGCTGCAGCTAATATGTCTGCTATGTATATAATGGTAAGGGCAAATGTGAGATTAGTACTTATAATATTACTATGACACTTTCTAACCAGTTAACCCTTACACTAAAGTGATCTAAAATTTATACAAAGTAACTAAACTACCAATTTTTCTCGATAGTAGCTAAAAGTTCAAATCAGGTTGTGTAATATAGATTAAAAACCTGAAAATATGAGGATGAACGTATACATGCACAAATCATTGAATATATCAACAGAGAGGCTAAATTATTTTCACTCATTATTACCTATATATATTTATTATATATATTTTATATATATATATATATATATATATATATATATATATATATATATATATATATATAAATATATATATATATATATTATATATATATATATTATAATATATATAACTATCAGTATTATATATAATAGAATGAGAGTAAGAATGAAATATTGAGAGAAGAGAAGCAGAGACAGAGCAGAGAGAGAGAGATAAAAGAGAGAGAGAGAGAGAAAGTACTTTATTTTTAAATAAGGGTAACTGGGAGATTAGTGCTTTATATTTCAATACTGTGGTTTCTGGAATCAAAGAACAATATTTGGACTAGGTAAGTTTGCTAATACTTAGTAATGATAATTATGCTATATATGAAATGTTTTATAATATTATAATATTTATAGTAAAAAAAATAGTTTTAGCTCGTATAAAATACTGAAACTTATGTAAGAATAAGATAGTCCATATACGTCATGAAAATAGATTTTACGATTAATACTATAGATAAAGGGTACTATACAATAACTAAAGTATACTAATTTAGTTAGTAGAAATGGATCATAGTATGATGCCAATATATGTTATAGTATTTGGATATTAAATAAGACATAGCCTAATATTTAATTATATTATACTAATAGCGTTTGATAATTTAATAAATCTGTCATTTACATTATGAAGCTATTTATAATAATACGGTAGTATAGAATTATATATTCTTTTACAGTTTATATATATGGTGAGAAGCTAAGAAATCTGCCTGGTAAAATAGTTAGCAATAATCTGACCACCCTGTGTAATACTCATATATATGATAAACGCCAGTGAAAGTGAGTTTGTGATTTTAGATTCCTCACTCATATTTCTAGATGGGTGCAAGTTGGAGCATTGATCATGGATCGATTCTGGATTTTTGAGTGGATATTCTCTAGGTCATACGTATATAACTACGCGACTTAAATTACGCATGTCACAACCTATATCATAATATTCAAGTAACTTCTGGCTATAATACTAATAATAATAAAAATATACTCCATTACTCTGCAGCAAGGGTATAATTACTGTGAGAGCTCCTGGTCATCCCAACATCAGCTCAGCTTATGTATTCCTTATTCTCAAAAGTAACGATGAATACGTCCTCAACCTGAGGGAACTGTGATAATAACCTGCTGTAAGCGTAAATCATAGAGACTAAGTCTATAAGTACTCTACCATGGCTATCATAGCTCTTCACTTACCTCCTACTTTCCTAGCTGACTCAGGTACATTTTTTAACTTATAGTAACGTAGATAACGAATGAAAAATATAAAGTTAGAGTAAAAATACATTTATATAAAATATTTGTATAGGAAAATATCTCTCGAACTTTGTGTAATTAGATAATATATGTAAAATTAGAGAATAGAAGTGAATTCCGGTAGATATAGACAGAGAAGTCATATATGATGGGACACAGACACAAATAAAATGGTCACCTACCCCCAAAAGTCCTCACTACCAACCGCTGAGCTTTTTAATGGCAAATTCCAACTTAATAAAACCTCAATGATACTAAGGATCACATACGACATATAACACACATGCATGACATATTTTTCCTACAAAAGCTACATCATTTTCAAAGGAATAGGAAAAAATGAAGCTTTAAAAACCCCTTACTGGCACCAAACACGGTCAAAGCATAGAAACCCTCACAGCTGTCTTTAAACATCACGTACTCTCCTTCTTTAGCTACGACTGCTAATCATTGACAGCAGTAATATTTCAATTTAATTATAATAAACTATAAATAGTACATAACAAGGCATAAAGGACAATCACAGGTTTTGTTACTACACTGACCATTCAAATGAATTGATAGAGGGAGAGAGTAAGAATAGTAAAGAGAAGTAAGACGTTAGAATTGAAAGAGTAAATAATAATAGATAATGATAGATATATGAGAGATAGTATATAATAGAATAAGATATAGAATAGTAATTGAAAGTAAGAGTAGTAAATATAGAATTAAATATATTAATGAATAGAGATATATATATAGAATATTAAAATAAGAGTTAATTTATATATACTCACTTTTATATATTATAATATAATATATATAATAATATATTATAATATAGAAATAAATTATAATGTATAAAGTATAAAATCAGTATATACTATAATGATATTATATATAGAAATTTATATTTTTTTAATATAGATATATTTATATATATATATATATAATATATATATTATATAATATATAATTTATTAATGGAAGAGACATGAATAACTATGCTGTAATATATAGGAATTTAAGAACCCATAGAAATCTAATTAAACACCTTTCTAAATATAACCGGGGCAAAGTCTTATCGAGAAACAGATCCCGTTCTCCTCATTCTAGAGTCTAATAATTGAGAAGTAATGTAGATACTTAAAGGTTAATACATTAAGAATTTAATTATATTATATTTATATTTTATAGATTAGCTGGTTGTTGTACATAATAAAACTGGTCACACAAGAAAATATGAAAATATTAATATAAAACAACAACAGCAACGGCAAAAAACATAAAACTTAGAATTACTTGCAATAATGATTCGTAACACATTAAAAACGTTTTGAATGTATTTAATTATAAAAAGAGTAAACCACGAGAAATCATTAAACTCGCTGAATAATTCAGTGGTATTTAATCTTGCTCTGAGACTATTATAATTAACACAAACATTTCAATAAGTATATGCTCTCCCATCTTAACTGACTTCTGTTAGCGCTCTGCTGAATCTTGTATATATCAAGGTCTATTCACGGAAGAGGCTATTCTATTTTGGTGGTCAAATCAGACTCTGTTATGCTTATTGAAGAGATGAGGCCTGGTCCTTACTTTTAGTGAGAGTATGTCGATAACTTCTTAAATAAATCCATTAATCTCACCAATATATATATGAGATGAGAAAATCCTAAACATGTGTATCTGGGGAATCTTTATAGACAACGCTCATTACATTCTTTTCATTAAATTTTAACATACATAATAGAAAATCAGACTGAGAGTAAACTATATTAGGAGCTAATCGATAATTGACACTGTGGTGTTATTTAATAACTATAGATTCGTTTTTATCAGTTATAGAAATTTCTTACATTATAAATCGAGAGATCATAAACTTATATATGAGTATTTACTAGCTATAATAAATACTCTTTCATATTCCGAAAGGCTGATATATAATATATATATATTCTATTTATAGTTTTGTGGCCTAAGCCAGTTGCCTTAAAATATATATTTTTATAGATTTAAAATTTTGTATAGCTTTAAAATATTTGTAAAGCCACTCTATTCGACTTTCATTTAATTTTACTTTGAATTTCTTCTTTAATAGTAGATAAATCTAAAATAAAAGTAGCTAATTAGTAACTAATTATAAAATAAAAAATATTGTCAAGTATGAAGTATATAATATAAAATTATATTTTTATCTTTAGAAATTCATGGAGTAAATTATTGATACTATATAAATATATATACTGGATATTAGTTAATATCACTCTCCACTAATATAAAATACGTACTTTAATATATACTTATAATATTACTATCTATATCTAATATCTATCTTATATTATCTATATATATTATCATATATATCTATCTACCTCTTATTATACTATATCTCAATCTATCTATATCCTTATTCTCATTATAGTTGCTATATATAGTATACATAATTATAAAATAAAAAATATTGTCTTGTCTTAAGTTACAAAATCTACAAAATATAAACAATTTATTTACTAAGTCAATTGAAGTTATTTAATATAAACATATGAATACATTCATTTTAGACCTTATCAATTTCATGAAACCCTATAGATTTTCATGAGACTTACATAAAATGTTTGAAACGAGCCGTAGATAACGAAAAAAGTAATATAAACGTACAATATGAACATGAAAAAAGTTGCAGTCTCAAAATGACAATGGAAAAGGTAAGAAGTCTCCCAATCTTATATTTGTAGAAAATGAATTTGAAGATACAAATGCCGGCAGAAGAACACTTGTCTACGGGCTCTACCTAACTCACGAATATTAGACTAGTTAGTTGTGGTAATATAATAATTATTATTTAAATTATTATTATTATTTATTATTATTATTTTATCAATTAAATTATATCATTATTATATATTATCATATATTATCCTTCTTTTTTCAGCCATTATCATTATTTTTTATTATTTTTCGTTATTAATATTATTTATATATCTATTGATGCTGTTAACTCTTTTTGATCGTTTTTATTAGCATTATAATTATTTTCTTATATTATGACTATGAAACTAAAAACCACAATTATTATTATTATTATTATTATTATATATTATTGTTATTATTAGCTTATTTCATATATTATCATTATTATCATAATTATATTTATTATAATATTATTAAATATTTAATTATAGTGATTATTAATTATAATATATAGAATTTATTATATCAAATTAAAGCTTTTTAAGATTATTATTATATTGTTTTTATTTTTTACCTTTATCTTAACTATAGTTCATTTGAAAAATTTCCTTTAAGATTTATGAAAATATATTAATTATATTTATTTTCTATTATTATCATCATTGTTATAATTTAATTTTTATTATTATTATTAATTATTATTTATATTATTATTATTATTAATATCATTATCATTATTTATAGTGTCGCATTATATTTTTATTATTATTATATTAATTAATTTATTATATTAAATAGTATTATTGTTATAAATTATTATAATTTAAAATTTCTTATAATTTTTGTTATTTTTATTATCATTCATGACTACATTAATTTTCTTTCTATTATTTTTATCATTTATTTTTATTATATTATTTTTATTTTTATTTTTATTTTTCATTTTTATTTTTATTTCCAGTTTTATTTTTATTTATATTTTTATTTTTAATAATTTTGCTACTTATTATTGAGTTACAGTACATTAGATTCATTTTATTCATGGACAGTACCTCCCATTGGGCTTATGGTATGTAGGGTATCTCATGACATTCTCGCGCCCCAATGTTCGCCTTTCCTCTTTGCTTTCATAATATGCACTCCTCTTTCAGACAACACCTACAGAAACTTACCTTATAACCTTTGTGAGGGAGAAAGAGATTGCCTATAGTGTATTTTCTTCCTGCATGTACAGTTTATGTCTTCGTAAGGTGTTATGACATAATTGCTTGAAGGTAAGGTTTTTCAACAATTTATGGCATTGTTCATAACCAGCACATCTACTTCTACTAACTCTCTAATAAGCCTATTACCATCAATTACGAAAAATAGAGCGAAAATTTGCGTAATATAATAAATAATAAATTATGGAGGGGGGAACAGAATTTTTCACAGTACCGATTTTTCTGATTACATTACCTTTCATTTAAAAAAACAAAAAAAAAAAAAAAAAAAAATAAAAAAGAAACAAAATTTATCAAAATTTCGGGGTGGACATATCCCCCTAATCCACCCTACTTACACCAGGCTGGACTATCTCCATATCTTTGACATTACCTAATCATAGACCTCGAATATTTTTATTCAACATTGTTTTAATACGATTATTATAATATTTTTTTTTTTCATTTTTCCTTCCCTTTTGTGCACTAATTGCATTTTCTTCGGTTTATTATAGAAATTTATTATGTATTTATTATTTATTATTATTATTTAATTATATTTTTACTATTTTTACTAAAGTTTATTATTTTTGTTAAAGTATATTATTACCCATATATTGTAGTTCTTTCCTCCTCGATTATCATTCAATTATAATCATTATACCCAAATTATATCGCCCCATGTATCAGTATTCATTATCATTATCAATTATCATCATCATTATCATTAAATAATTATTAAATTATAGTAAAATACATCAGTACCGTATAATTAATATATTTAAAATATATATCCTTATAATTTATAATTTATTATTCACATTATTATTATTATTATTATTATTATATTATTATTATTATTATAAAATTAGTATTTAATTATTATTATATTATTATTATTATCTCATTATTATCCTATTATTTATCACGTTTCTAACATTGTAATTTTTATCCCAATTTCTAAATTTAGTCTCATTCTCCAAATGTAATTTATCCTGTAACAGATTTTGGTGTATCTTTGACACTGGAGGGGGGGGGAAGGGAGGGAAGGGGGAAGGGGAAAAAGGAGGGGAAGGGGGAGAAGAGAAAATTACTTAATTTATGGCGCGTCCAAAATATTATGTAGGTACATGCGACCTGAACTTCTTGCTTTTAGAGGGATATGAAAAATTCTTACAATCAGCATATTGTGACAGGACAGACAAATACATACATTAACCATAACATACATACATAACATACATACATAAGCATATTACAATACATACATAAACATACATACATATATCATGTTAACATACATAAGTAACGATACAGTAACATACATACATACATAAGCATATCGCGATTACATCTACATTTCATCAGTGGAGTGATCAATTAATCGTAATTAAAAGTTGTGTATATTTTGAGTAAACTAATGTTTGTGTGTATTTATACTGAAACATGTAAGATTTCGTATATTAAATTAATATTCTAATGTGTTCTAAGATTTTATTAGGAAGGATATTATAATTTAATGTAGCAATATAATACTGAATATATTAAATATATATATATATAATATATATTATTATTGGTTGATTTTAGATATATATTGCTTGAATACTATAGGCCTATACTATAACAATATAATATAGTATAATGTAATATAAGATAGTAGTAATACTACTATATATATAGCCGTGGTATGAGATAATATACCAAACTGATTATTATTCTCAAGATACTAAAGTTCCCGCATGTCCTGCAAGATATAGTGTAGCTTTAAGTAAATATTCTTATACACACTGCAACTATAAATGATAGAAGACTGAGAAGGGAGCGCGGATCCCTAAAGAGGTCTCATCATATATAGTATGATATATATAATATATAGTATATATTTGATTATTAGTATAATATATATATATAAATTAGTTGATTAGTATATATATATATATATGATTTGATAACTATAGAGATTATAGATATGGAATATAATATAGTAGTAATAAATATATATTATTAGGGTGGAGGAGGAGGAGTTACGGATTGATGAGCTGACCATGTTGGCAATCAGAGCTTAATGGTGGATTTGCTTTGTAAAAGTACTCGATTCAATGGTTAATATTTTAGATGTGAAATGGTCTCAAGGTATCGTGTGGTTGTAAACAATATGGTCCGATGTGAGGGTGATATTGAGGGAGAAGTGTGACTTCTGGGTAATCTAAATGGTGTTCTGAGATGGGGTTGTATGTAAGAGATCAGATTGATTGTGTTGGGCAATCTAAATGGGTTGGATAGGCGATCAGAAAAGGGATGGATGATACAGGTATATCTGGTGTCAGGAGAAAATGAAGATGGTAGGAGGGTGATTGATTTTTGTGAGAAAGAGAGAGATATGGGTGTAAGTAATACTTTTTCAAACACAAGAGTATTCATAAGTATACTAGGTTGGTGTAAGTAGAGATGGTATCGAAGTGAAAAGATGAATTGTTTTTGTATTTGTGAAGAAGAAGATGTTGAAGTATTGTGATGGATGTTAAATATTGAGAGCTGGGGGATGGTGTTATCGGATTCATTATGTTCGTTTATATTTAATTAAATTTAGTGAAGGAGTTGTTGGAAGGTTCCTTTTAATTAGATGGTAGGTAGTCATGAGATGATAGAGTCGTGCAACAGAGTCTAGGAAGAGTGGGAAAAATTAAGAGTGAGAAGTACAGAGTGAACCAAATGATATTCGAAGTTATGTGAGAGAACTTGCAAATATATCATTGAATGTGAACAAGATGAAACGACAAATCTGTGCACAAATGAAGGAAGCTTTGGTTAGTAGTGCAAGAGATAGTATATGAATTTGGGTTGGGGGGGGTGGGTAGGGGGGGGCCCCGCCCCCGCCCCTCCCCCCTAAACGTAAGAAGTAGATCAAAACTAGTGATGGGTGGATGGAAGAGGTGAATGTAAAGAGGAAATTAGAAGTATATCACATGAAAGAAGCGCGCTCTAGACTGTCATGGTAGTTGATAGTTTGCAATCTTTAAGCAGAATCCTCATGGTGAGTCTCAAAAGAGATTATTGTGGATTATATTAAAGGGAAGTAAAAAGGGATGAGAAGGTTTAATATGTAGAAGGAAAAGGAGGTAAATTAACTTTGGAAAGAGGATGAATGAGGATTTACAAAGGAATAAGAAGCTTTTCTGGAAGGTAGCGCGAAAGGTTAAAAATGAGGAATTTGCATATAATGGGATGGTGCTTTCGCAACTGATGAAATGGATGTGAGAAGAGTGTGGAAGAAAACACTTCGAAAATCTGGCGTAACATTGGCAGTAATGAAGAGGTGATATTGATTGTGTGTGGGTTGATGATGCAAGAGAAATAGATATTTTTGGGGATGAGGTAATTAGTAGGGAGGAGTAATGGGTATGAGAAAGTTGAAGAAAATGGTAAATCTGCCAGGCAAAGATGGAATTCTGGTGATTGGATCAGCATGGAGGAGAGACGGTGGACTGAATTGATTATGGAAGGATGATATTGTTCGAAGATTGAGGAGAGCAGTATAGTACTCCTTAATAAGGATAAGGTAAGGGGAATGTAGGAACTATAAGGGAAATAGTTTATTATCGAGCATTGAATGGAAGATATATGCTGGTATTTTCGATTGAAAGAGTAGCGGTCGAGTGACTGAAGACTATTCGGTGAGAATATTATGTATTTAGAGTGATAGAGGAATGTGTGGATCAATTTTTACATTGAAACAAATGTGAGAAAATGAGAGAGAAGAAGAATATATTGTTATTTAGGGTTTGGCCCAATTTCCAACAAGCGTATGATAGGATAAAATAGGGAAACTATATGGCAGTTGTTAGTGGTATGTGGTGTTTTTAGTAGGATTCTAAATGGAATCAATAGTATGTAGTGTAGCGTGTGTAAAATAAATGAGTTGATTGTATTTGGTCGCGGTTGGAGGTATAAGTGGACGTGTGTGTGGTTTTGATTTACGCTATAATGTAGTCTGGAGGTTCTGTGTGAGTAGGGATCTGTCATGTTCCGTATTTAATTTGTGTATGGATGGGGTTATGAAAAAACTAGAGGTGGGGTGGCAATGGATGGTGTTAGAATGATGGAGAATGGAAGAGTGTAAATGGTGGAATGCTCATTGTATGCGGAGAATTTGGTTTTGTGTGGTGAACATGAAGAAATTTTGAGAGGATTGGTAGAGGGGTGTTTGGCAATTTGTGTGTGTGCAAGCAAGTACAGATGAGAGTAATGGTTATGGTAGTGAGTGAGTCCGCGGTGGGAATTCATGTTAGATGGTGAGCGACTGGAACAAGTATCTGAGTTTATATATTTAGGGTGTATGTTGGATGAAAAGGGAACGGATGATGCAGAGTGTAGTAGGAAAGTTGTGAAAGGTAGGAAGGTGGCTGAATTAAATCCTTGGTGGGTGTGAAGTAATTAAGTCTTAAGTGCGCTAGGGTTTTGCATGAAGGTATGTTGTTACCTGTGTCAGTGTGTAGTAGTGAAACTATGATCTAGATTTAGAGATATAAATCTAAGGTACAGTGTGTTCAGATGGACAATGTTAGGGGGGGGGGTGTTATGTGTGAGAAGAATTGATAAAATGAGGAATAAACGCATTAGGTAGTTGTTTTAGTGTGAATAAAAGCTTAAATGAGAGAATAAATGAGAGTATATTGAGATAGTTTGTTCATATGGAAAGGATGGATGATAATAGGTTGATTAAGCGAATGTATTGATAAGTGTGCTGGGAATCGACCGGCTGGGAAATAGAAGAAAAAGTGGATTGAATCAATATAGATAATATAACACAGTGAGGGTCCGTCGCAGTCTCGTGAAACGTCTAGAGAATATCACCTCGTGCAAGCGATTTGGTCGGTGAGAGGAAGACCAATCACCAATGTTCGGCTTTATATTTCTGTTTTGTCTCTCGATGATCACTCGTCCAGCACTTCATTGTGTTTTTAGAATAATTGGTTTCATTTCAAGCACCTGGAGGGCGCCGAGCGAATCTGAATAAATGACATAAGAATGGTCTTGGTTAAGTAATAGAATTTGAGAAAGG
>JABUQX010051329.1:0-21576 GCA_015478945.1 Trachelipus rathkii
GAGGAGATGGTATATATATATATAATATAATATATATATTATATATATTATATATATATATTATAATATATATATATAATATATAACTATATATATATATATATAATATATATATAATATTATATATATATATATATATAATATCGCAGCACGGTTATCGAAATCATACTGTTCTCTACACTGCGGCGGTGCCCAGGCCGTAGCTCACGCGTTAGATTCATCAGTTATAAGTAAAAAATAAAAATAATTTAAAATTAATAAATATATATATATATATATTTATATTTTTATATATTATATATATAATATATATATATATATATATATATATATTATATTATATATATATATATATATTATATAATATAAATATATATATATATATTAGGGATGTACGGATACCAGGATAGTATCTGTATCGGTATCGGTAGTATCGGCCATTTTTGATGGTATCGGTATCGGTATCGTTAAATGGCCGATACTTAGCCGATACTTCTTACTTTTTGGGTGAAAAATATGAGAAACTTTTAGATTCAGTAATAAATCTAGTTAGATATAGATAGCTAGTACTAGGTTATGCTTTTTTTCCTCGATTTCCTTTAACTTAGATTTTTTAGCGTTTCTCCAACTTGGTCTTTAGCGTAAAGTTTACCTATTTGGACAGCCATTATTATATTTATACAGATTTATCTACTTTTTTAGTTGATCAATAGTATTTTTTCTTTTTGCCATTTCGTGAGAGCGTGTGAGTCCCGTGGAGTGTTTTTAACTTTCTGGATTATTCATATTTTTAGATATTTGCTGTAAATAGGGTTTTATCGTTTTAAATATAGGTTTTAGCGTACGAATAAATTTTTCCTCATTTCTCCTTTGGGTTTTGTCTATTTTGTTTCTGTCGGTGTTTTTTTTTTTTTTTTTTTTTTTGTGATTGGCGTGTGCGTGTGCGTGTATGATAGCAGATTTGCACAGGCGTGGCTTACTTTTGACTTTACCAACATCAATGGCTTGCACTATAACTCTGCATCCATGGAATATCCTCTCTAACTATAAACCTAATTTTATGCTCTTGTCTGAGACCAGATGGCTAAGAATTCATCCTTGAACTCGTTTAATATACCCAACTATAACTTATTTTATAATTTTCCCGTTTTCAGTTGGCTGAGTGCCTAATGTAAATATTAACATTCTAACAGCGTCTAGTTGTCATGAATAATCCTCACTGCGATGTTCTGTGGCTTAAAATCTTTCTTCCCTCTACTACAATATTCCTTATGCTTCGCTACTGTTCTCCTAACAGAACAGATTTTCATGCCTTTTTTTGATTACCTTACTACTTCTCACGAGTCTGTTATATCTTCCCATCCAAATACTGAGGTTCTCTATTTAAGGGATTTCCAATGTACACAAACTGAATTGTTGGGTTCCTCTCGTACTGATTTAGTTGGGAGGAAGCCGAATCATTCCGTATTCTCAACTATCTGGAGCAACTGATCAAATAACCTACACACATTACAGATCATTCAAACCGATTTCTTGAACACACTTGACCAATGTTTCACCCTAGCCCTTCTCATTATTCATAACACCAGCCTTCGCTCCTATCGGTAAATCTGACCAAAACCTTATATCACTTAATTTTAATACTTTCCCTCCAACAGCTCCATCCTGCCCTATGCGGTTTTTTCTGGCACTTTGATCGGGCCGATGGGGGGCATTGCGTTGCTTCTAAGCTAACTATAATTAAAGTGACTGCTTTGACTCTTAAGACGCTTGCAGATTCTGCGATAAAGTGTTTAACTGTAATTGTTAATGGATGAGCAGGGTTTCATTCCTTCTTGGACCTAAATCTTTTCTCACTCAAAATCCATGGTTTGATCGTACTTGTTCCCTGGCCATTCAGGCTAGAGACCATGCTTATCGGGTGTGGAAAAATTCCCGTTCTTCCTATCCCTCTTGCCAATTTTCATTCAGCTAGAAATCCGTTGCAGGGATACTCTTCGACAGCACGCGGACTTTCATTAACGAAAAGCCGCTGACCTCCTTGGGTTCTCCTACTTGCAAATCTCTCTGGCCTCTTGCCAAAAACATCTCTTAAAAACTTTCTGTAAATCATCCTTTCCCCTCTATTCGGCTTTGATGATTGCTGTTGTTAATACTCAACAACTGAAAAGGCCAATAATCTCTTTGCCTTCTATTTTCCTCTAATTCAACCCTGACGATTCTGGTATTCCTCTTCCTCCTCCTTCTCCCCCTCAGATGTCCTATGCCTTTACTTGTCATTTCATTTGATCGGGTGCATTGGCTCCTAAGATCTATGAACGTTAGGAAGGCGGTGGGCCCGGATGGAATTCCTCTCCGAGTTTTGAGGAAGTGTGCCTCTGTCCGTGCTGACCCCACCCCTCGTTCAACTAAATTCTCTATGCCTCAATACTAGCACTTTTCCCTCAGTGTTGGAAGCGCGCATATGTCCACCCTATTCCGAAAAAATGAAATGCTGCGCTGATCCTTTTAACTATCGCCTTATAGCTCTTCACTTGAATTCTTTCTAAGATCTTTGAAAACCCTTCTTAACTCTCACTTCTTAGATCATCTGGAATCTCTTTCCGCTTCTTTCTGATTACCAGTACGCGGCTTTCGGTGCTCGAGATCTACTGGCGATATACTTTCCCTATTTAACAAGATTTATGGTTTTCCCGCCCTTAGGATACTACGGGAAGACTTGGTGTGGTGGGCGCTTGACATATCCAAGCATTTGACCGGTATGGCAACGCGTCACTGCTCTCCAAGCTCCCCTCCTTTGGTTTCCTTCTTTTCTTTGCTTACTTATGTCTAGATTTCTTTCAATCGCTCAATTTCGGCTGTTGTTGATGGGGCGACTTCTTTTTCTGTCCATAGTGGTGTTTCCACAGGGTTCTGTTTTATCTCCTACTTTAATTCCCTGCTTTTCAATCATGATGTTCTCACCTGGCCACATCCTAACTCTATCCATCATATGTCGATCGACTTGACCTTCATTCTTCAACTCATATCAATCTGCTCCCTCTTTTTACTTCTAGAATTTTTCCTCTCGCTTAATCTTTGCGATTCTATTCTCGCTGATCTGGATAGAATTTCAGATTTTGGGTCGTCTCAAGTTTGGAAATTTAAATTCTTTAAAAAACCCAACTTCTATAAATCTCTCTCTCTAAGACACTTAACTTTTCTATCTCTTTCGACGTTCTCTCGTCTCTCCTGTTTACAAATATGAAAACCATCCTTGGCCTTAACATAAACAAAAAAAATGTTTTGAAAACCTCAAATCACAGTGGTTGCTAGGGCGGCCTCAAAGAAACTGGGAGTTCTGTTTAGAGTGCGAGACTTTTTTTCCTCTTCTCAGTTACTCCACCTATACAAGGGTCTCATCCGCTCCTTGTATGGAGTACTGCTCTCATATCTGTGGGGGGGGTGGCTCTGGTTTCATCCGGCTTTTGGATAGGGTCGAGTGCGAAGGCCAACCGACTTATAACTGTCCTGTCTTTCCAGTTCACTTGACCCTCATCTTTGCGTGTTCGCGATGTTGATGCTTTATCCCTTTTCTATAGGTACTGTAGAGGCAAGTGCTCGAGGAACTATCCACTCGCGTACCACCACCTTTACGACGCCCTCGTAGCACAAGGGGTGCTGTGTCGGCACATGAGTTTTGTGTTGATGTTAGTAACTCCAGACTGGTTCGCTGCGGTGCTTCTTTCTTTCCTGCCACCTCTGTTCTGTGGAATTCTCTTCCATCATCTGTGTTTCCTACTCAATTTAATTTCCCTCACTTTAAAGCCTGCGTCTGTGCTCATCTGCGTAATTTGCGTTAGATGGATTTTTGAGGCGTTCAACACCCCCTCCTTGAATAGGGTTCTGCCCGTGAGCGGCGGTGACAACTGTAAAAAAATAAATAAATAAAAGGTTCTAATAAGGAATTCCTTAAGCTAGCTGAAACCCCACAAGAATGGCACCTCCGACGGTGAAACACTTCTAGAATGCATTAAAATAGCATAACCGAGGAGCTTGCCCGCTTGACAAAAAAAAAAAAAAAAAAAAGAGACAGAGAAGTGGAAGCCGCCTTATCTGCAACCCCTGGCAACAGCACTGATAGTGACGATGGTGGCTTTTCAGCAATTAAACCTAGCTTGAAGATGAGAATTTAAATATGTTAAGCTTTGAAAAGTTCAGGCCCAAAATGGCATTAACATCTCATTCACCTTCAAAAAAAATCACACCAGGGACCTCATCATAAAAACTGAGAGACAGTCATCAAGGAAGAGCAAAGATAATTCAAATTGCAGTCTGTGAAAGAGGAGATGAAGCTCTACGAAACATGGAGATGCTGCTACAGAAGAGAATCCTTTCAAGCGGTGGCATGAAAATGGGCCAAGGTTTCATTATTATCAGTGCTTGGCAGGCAAATAATTATCAGCACCTCCTTCATCAGTCGAGAGGGAGCGCGAATTTATAGTGTAGGTTAGGTAGGAATGTAAACACCCCAAAGGAACAGTCTCTCGCCAGATTACTAGTGAAAGCTTAAATGTTTTTGCATCACAATTTTGAAATTTTTGAAGTTTTAAGTATTGAATGATATCTATCTTAAAGAGTATTTTTTTATGTCATGTTTGAGTAATATGGTTTTTTTATTTTAACTTTTCGGCTGATTAATTGAGGTCTCTTCATTTCATTATTTTTATTCTTTAATATGTAGCTAGTTAAAGAATCTTCTTGTAAATTGTAATCATGTTTAAACATAAAAGCTAGTAAGCTAAACTTTGTTAATACTTACTTGAAAATGGAAATGGAATATTTTTTAAATAAACACAAACATAAAAAAGTTATTAATATTATATTTGCATTTATTATTCCTTAAAGGTAACTATTTTAATTTATAAATAAATATACTTGGGCCACAACCAAATATGAAATATAAAAATGAAAGCAAATTAACAGATGGCAACATAAAATTGCTTGAAGTTGCCTAGCAGTGGCAGCAAATGTTCTATCTTCATTACTGGGTATTTATTATATTAATTAAAGGATCGGTATCGGTATCGGTATCTGGCCCCTAAAAAATAGAGTATCGGTTATCGGTATCGGCCTCTTTTCTGGTATCGGTACATCCTAATATATATATTATAGTATATATAATATATAATATATATATATATATATATATATATATATATATTATTATATATATTATATTATATATATATAATATATATATATTATATATTCCGTATATTATATATATATATATATAATATTATTATATATATTATATATATATATATATATATATATATATATATTATATATATATATATATATATTATATATATATATAATATATAAAGCCGCTTTTTTGTTTTTATATCTGGGCTTACGAAACATAAAAAAATGCTTGAGTTTGCGTTTCGTTTTTTGTCAAAACTTACCGAAAAATTTGTAAGAAAAATGCTTTCCGGACCGTAAGGAATTTCCTCAATTCTGTAAGTTGGCTATTTCCCGTGCTTGCCGAATTTATGCACGTTCTTACGAAAAATGGAAACAAACAAGATGGCGGCCGTGTTAGCCCCGTCTGAATTGATGATTTTCTGTCATATAATCGCTTTTAAATTAATTTTCTTCCAAATGGATAAACTCCATCACAAATAGTTAATCAATTATCTGTAATATAAACTATTTATTTTTTTTATTTCTGCTTATTCAAACCACATACTACTATCACAATAGCTGATTCCAATTTTTTTAAAAAACAAAAGTAAGCTAGCAAACGCGAAATCGCGGATCGTTTAAACTGGAAATTTCGTGCTAAACTGGGTGAGCATTCTTTATCGAGCGTAAGAACAAATGACAAAACGAAAACGGTCTAAATTAAAAGCAAAGGAAATACTAAAATTCATTCTATCGTAAACGCTTCGTATTATTACAATTACGATTAAAGGAGATATATCTAAAGAAATTAGTCTTAAGTAAAGTATTTGTGGGCTTGCTAATTTATATATCGCAATCCCACTAATACATTACTTAGGACTAATTTCTTTATTTCTATCTCCTTTAATCATAAAATTGCTGGTCTAAGGTCCCGCATACACAAGCCTTTGTTTTTACTTGTTCTGATTGGAGGTTTTTCCATGAAGAAATCACCTTTCTCCGTAAATTTTCTAGCTTTAGCCTTTATCCCTCTAACCATTTTTGATAAACTTGTTTACTCGTTTCTCGATAACACTTATCGCCCTAAAACTATAGCATATGATGTTCCTAAACTTCCTGTTTATGCTCGGCTTCCCTGCATTGAACCCCTTTCCAATGTTCTTCCCTTTCAGATTAAAACATTTTAAACAAAAACTTTCCACATTGCAAGTTTCTTATATCTTTATTAACAACAACTCAATTGGCAGTTTCTTAAGATTAAAGAAAGCATCTCCATGACAACTTGGTCACACATCGTTTACAAATATAATGTGCCAACTGTAACGTTGACTATGTAGGTCAAACTTTCCATACTAAAGATGCGAGCCTTCAAACACATGGACATTTCCTTTCCGGAACTAATCTCTCCATTCTCTGCAACCAGAGAATTTAGCTTGTCAGAGATCACCAATGAACCTCAATACCTATACCTCTTCAAAAATTCTCATTTTTCAAAATGCTTCTACAGATGAAGAACTTAAAAATTTGGAATCTTTATATAATAAAACACTCACTCACACTAACATCATAGGATTTACTTTGGGGCACTCCTGATTGCCTTAACTAATTGCCTGAATTTCGTGCAAAAACGAACACGATTTCTTATGAGGTTTACTTTTGTTTTGCAAGCAATTGGAATTAGATGCTGTGATGGAGCCGTCGATTTCGGATAAACAGTAATAATTAAAATGGTTTTTATTACAAATAATTGGTCAACTATTGTGATGGAGTTTATCGATTTGGAAGAAATTAGATTTAAAGCTGATTTTATTGAATGAAATATTCATCACTTCAAAAAAATGACGGCATGGTAGGCCCTACCACGCCGTCATTTTTTTTGTTTGCACCTTTTCGTAAAAACGTGGTAAATTCAGCAATCACAGGAAATAGCAACTTTATAGAATTACGGAAATTCCTTACGTGTGGTAAGCATTTCTTACGGTTTGTGCTAAGTTTAACAAAAACGAACGCAATCTCGACCATTTCTTACGTTTCGTAAGCTCAAATGCAAAACGAAAACGCCTATATTAACATATAGTAGGGTCAGATAGATACGGAAATTATCAGACAAATTGCGGATATATATATATACAATATATATATATATATATATATATATAATATATATATTATATATATATATATATAATATATATATATTATATATTATATATTAATATATATATAATATTAATATTATATATAATTTTTTCTTTCCTTTCTTTCTTTCTTTCTTTCACCTTGCCCTCTTTGCCCAAGATTGGGGGTAAGGTGCTGTACAAGCATCGGAAAAGAAAAAGCAGTAGGAGAAACATGACAAACGTCGAAAAGAAGCCCAGCCTTTACCGCCCCTCTGTACCATTAATTAGTGAGGACTCGTCAACAAGACAGAAAATCCACCCTAAGAGCTTCAATGGACCGCGACGGACCCTACTATGGTAATCGTCAATGTAAGGTTTCATCCCCTGGCCCAGGTGGCCACAACCATGCCCCCATACAAAACCCCGCCATTCTCTCCTATCATGCACCTTTATTTTCGCCTCTATCTGCCAAATTCACATTTCTCTCCTTCAGACATTCGTGTCACGACTCCAATCACTTTCTGCTTCGTCTCCAGCCGTCGGTTCCCCACACATCTCACCACTATACATCCGTTAACCACCTAACTATCATTCATCCTTTGTTCCACAGTGACCAAACCATCCAACATACTTTCATTTAATCCGTCATTTACCCCTTTCTTCACACCACACCACTCTCTAATACGTTCATTCCTTCTTTATCAATTCTTCTCACACCTAGCACACCCCTAAGATTGTCCATCTGAACACATTGAACTTTAGATCTATACTTCTTATTCCAGACCATATGTCTCACTACCATCAATAACACCAGGTAACAACATCCCTCATAGTAGAGCCTAGCACACTCGAAGAACTTAGTCAGTTTGCAATTTTTCACGCAACCGATTTAATTGCCAGCCACTTCCTGCCATTCACCAACTTCCCTACTACACTCTGCAATCGTCCGTTCCCTTCTCATCCAACATATACCTAAATATTTTAGAACTCAGACACTTGTTCTAGCTGCTCACCATCTAACATAACTTCACACTGAGGAGTTGTAGCAGATTTTACTATAAAAAATAAAAGCTGGAGCTACAATAATTGAAATCAAGAAAGGCGTGAGGCTGTCTTTCAGGATTGATATTGGGGATACAAAAAAAACAAGTAAACAACCCACATACACCTTAAATTTATTATACAAGAATATATAGTATCCAAATATTATTACTTAGTAATTACAAAAAATTTACGCACAGTATCCTGATCTGATACCACCTACTACTTATTACAATAAAATTTACACACGTTGTTTCAATATAAATACTACCGCACCTACTAGTTCCACCACCAGGTATTACAATATACCACTAATTACAAACCACACCTATACCTACAACATCTACAACATATAATATTTATAAAAAAATAATAAACGATAGATTCAATAAAAAGTTAAATAAATTTTAATATACGAAATTGTCTGTCAATTATTAAATTATCAAATGTTTTGGTTCCAATAGTTTATTTTCAATTCGGTACCGTCACTAAATGTCACTTTGGTACCACTGGCTTAAAAGGTTTTTCACGTATAATGGTACCGGTTATTTTCTTAAAATCACGATTATGGTACCCTTAAATGGTACCTTTAAGGTAAGTTTTATTTTCAAAAATTCAAAATAAATGTTTTTCTAATTTTCAATACTTTATTTCTTTCTTTAATACTTTTACGTTTCAAATTTGTCTTTTCCACTTTTTTCAAAAATAGTTTTTCCCTTTTATTTTGTCAACTTTGGGTTTTCAATTTTAATCTTTGTTTTGTTTTTCCTTTTTCAATTTTCACTTTCTTTCTTTTATTTTTTTCAGTTACAGTTTTCAATTGTTTTTCAATTGTTATTTTTCCTTTTCTCAATATCAATTTTTATTCTTTTAATAATGCAGCCCTTTGCCTTGTAAATTCTATATTAATTAGGTGCACCGCACCATTAAGTTTATTTGGTACCCAAGTACCATAAACGGAGCCACAAAAACAGCCCCCAAAACAGTCGAGCCAAAATATGGAGCCACAAATAAATCCAGGAACTCCTCCAGACACAAGACAAGAGCAGGAAAAAAAACTGAAATGAAAAAAAATTAACAAATTCTAATGTGACATATAAATAAATAAATAAAAATAATAAGGTAAATGAAAATAATAAGGTAAATGATGAATACAGAAATCCTAACATGAAAAAAATGATAAATGAACTATATAAGTAAATAAAATATAATAAATTAAACAATTATCATTAAGTAAAGTAAATTTTCTATCAATCAATTTTTAACATCAAAACAAAGCTTAAATAAATCAATCATTTAGAATTCAAAACTTTAAATGTAAAAAATTCAAATTCAAAAACTCAATTATTTAAATTAAAAAAATTTTATAATAAGAAAAAAAATCAAACAAAAATAATACTTAATAGCTACCTGGCCAATGGTGTTGACCAGTTTTTTGTTTCTTATACTTCTACAGACAGTAGACCTTTACAATAGGAGCCTCAACCAAAGTAGTCCTCCACCTTGTCGTGGTTTTGAGGCCACAAACAAATCTCAATAGTCGTGGGTCCTGGAAAGAAAAACCTGAGAACAAAACAAACAATAATAAATAAACACAATAAAACTCAGGAAAAAAAATCAAACTCAAAACACACAAACAACACAAAAATTTATTAAAAATAATCACCACGGCAAGGTGAACCGCTAGTGTAAGCACCCGTAACCGATACCGTAACCGATTCGAAAATATACTACCACCACTACAAGGTAAATGGTAACCGCAACCCCGCACCGAAATCGCAATACCTGCACCACCACACCAAGGGAAATCGCAACCCCCTTAAGTACGGCAAAGTGAACCGTTATTTTTATCAGATATTAATGAATACTGCAGATATTCATTAATATCTTCAACCTTAAGCCTAAAATAGATATTCTTAATACTAGAAAAAAAATAATTCGTGCAATTCTCCAAATATTCCTTAATTTTCCTACAATTCTCAGTTCTCCAATAATACTCCTTCTCTATTCAATCAAGTTCTACTTGTGTATCCTCAGTTTCCAACAATACGCCTTCTAAATTCTCCTTTCCATACAAATCTCAAAGAATCCTCTTTCTATCATTTCCGGGTTTCCTTTACTGGTAATTCTAACTCGCTCTATTCTACTTTAAGCTTTTCTTTTCTTAGTTTCAAAAAAAATATTCCAATTATCTTTTCTTTCCCCTTTTATATCAATTCTGTATTATTCCAGAAGATTTGAAAGTCTTTGCAAGCCAGCTCCCAAAAAAAATGCGGAGTAAATAAACATCGCTTATACGCAATCAAAACAAAAAAATATATAATAATAAATAATCTAATAATAATAATAATAATAATAATAATAATACAAATAAGTGGATGGTAATAATAAATAATAATAATAATATACATATATATATTAATAATAATAATAAGGATAGTAATAATATAATAATAATAATAATAATAATAATAATAAGGATAATAATAATACATAATAATAATAATAGTATAAAAAATAATAATAATCAATAATAATAATCAATAATAATAAGGATAAAAATAATAATAATAATAATAATAATAATAATAATAATAATAATAATAATCATAATTAATAAGGATAATAATAATAATAATAATAATAATAATAATAATAATAATAATAATAATAATAAGGATAGTAATAATAATAATAATAATAATAATAATATAATAATAAATAATAATCAATTAAATTAATGACTATATTTAAAAATGAATTAAATTATAAATGAATTTCATAAATTAAATAACAGAAAAAAATGCCTTTAATAACTAATAATTATAATGAATTAAAATATTAAATAAGTAAATGAAAAAAATATAATAAAAAATATAACCCCACCACTGCAGGGTGCTTACCTGGGTGGTTGACCCAGTTTTTTTTTCTCTGTTCTTTAACAGCCGAATCTCACCCAGCAACACACCAATCCACTAATTCAGACTAAAAGAAAAAACAACATTTTACAACCAAGTCCAGCATTCATCAAAAAAAATCAATCAACAATAAACAATAACATTCACACTTACCTCAACAGAATAAAAGAATCAGCCACTGAACCCTCGTACATCGGCCGCTGAACAAAAAGGAACTTCAGAACTTCTAGAGCTTCACCAAGCGAATCCAGACTCAAACTAAAAAACATTAACCCATCAATCAATCATAAAATTAATAATAAATAACCATAAAAAATTATAATATAGAAATAATAAATAATGATAATAATAATAATAATAATAATAGTAAATAATGTTATAATTACCTGTCACACGTATGTCGTAGAAAAAGTGAAGCGTCAACTTTCGTTCTTGACGCTTTTAAAAGAAATCAAAAAAAAGTTCGAAACTTATATAAAAAAAGTCTATTGTCCTCTTTTTCGCTAAAAACTTTTAACTAGAAATATATGAAATATAATAAATAAACATATCTCATATAATAATAATAATAATATAATGAATAAATAATATAATAATACTATGTAATAAATTAATGAAATCAAATTAAATTAATTCACAATCAAATAAAACTTTCACTGAACTCCCATGTAATTCCGTGTTGGTGGACGTTCTAGAAGCACCCCTAAAAAAAATAAAAAAAATAAATTATGAGACTAAAAAAAATCCTAAACCTACACTACCACATCCCTCCCACCTAAGTTTGTCTCATAATTTGAACGCCACCAACTTCATTTACTCGCTCTTACATTCTACAATCCTTTTTTCATAATCCAATCATACTCTTCCACTCTGCCTCTACTCCTAGTACAAGGTCTTCTTGTACCTTCTACCTGGACCCTATTATCATTCTCATTCCCATCAACAATCTTATCTTCAACTTCTACTATTTCATTTACACCTTCAAATCTAAGTAACTTCTCAGACATATTCGCAATTTCTTTATTAATCTCTCTTACTCGTGCATTCGCCTTTATTTCATTCACCACTTCATCCAATTCCACGCAAAATTTACTTGCATCTTCCACCCTCATATTCACACTCCTATCCCTAACATCTCTTAATCCTGCTAACACACTTTCACTCTCATCCAACGGAAACTTACATAACGTATAGGTCTGATTCAAACTCTGCACACCATTTCCATTATCCCACCAAAACCCTGAAAAATAATTCTCACTCTCATCATCCTCATCAAACAATCCTTTTAGTCTGTCAACCTTACCAACTTTATTTTCTTTCTTACGTTTCTTCTTCCTACGTTTTTCTATTAAAACCAACTCTTTACCTTGTAACCACAAATCATTCACTCCTTCCACATTCTCATTCATTTCAGTGTCATTCATCCAAAACTTATACACTGGGTGAGCCTTCAAATATCCAGGTGGCTCCCTCCACGGTCTCAACTGCATCTGATGCGCTCTAAACTCACTCACTCTACCATCTGTCTCATTCTCAAGCACATAACTAACTCCGTTCGACATCACTCTTTTCACGACAAAAGGCCCTTCAAACTTTTCTCTCATTTTACTCACATTCAAACGGCCCTTTTCAATCACCTCTTTCAAAACCTTATCCCCTACTTCAAAACTTGCAAACTTCAGACTCCCTTTTCTCCAAACATCCCTATCACTTTCAGGCAATCCTAACCTAGGTTTAACAAACTTCTCAAAATTCATCACATACATACATGGAGACATACCAGTAGCCCTATGTACAGTCATATTATATGCCCATAACACTTTTCCTATCCAATAATCCCATTCATTCTCTCGCTCACTCATCATTCGTAACATCTCACTCAACGTTCGTACAGTTCTTTCAGCCAAACCATTCGAACTAGGCATATACGGGGTAGTCCGCACATGTTCAATCCCCCAATCACTCAACATCTGCTCAAACGCCTGCCCTACAAACTCTGGTCCATTATCACTCAACATACGCTTCGGTTTACATACACACATTGGCAACAAAACCTCTCTCACTACCTTAGCTACATTCGCACTAGTTTTATTCTTCACAGGCACAGCATACGCAAACTTACTCTTATGATCTACCATCACTACCATTCCTACATACCCACATGCAGTCACCGGCAAAGAAACACAGTCAATCACCACTAACTCAAAAGGTTCACTCACATCCATTCTCAACACAGGAGGTTTTACATACATTCTCTGATACTTCCCTTTCTGACACTCTTCACAAGTAGTCGCCACATCCTTCACTATCTTTCGCAACCAAGGGTTAAACACTCTCTCTTTCATACATTCCCACAATTTAAACTTTCCCATGTGTCCATATCTACGATGAATCACTAAAGCCATCCCTACTGCCCCAATCACAGAAAACACTGGTACATACAAATCTTCCTCTCGTACTTTCCTTATATAATACACCACATTCTCACACACAACAAACTTTTTCGCAAACACCTTAAAATCGTCTATCAACTGGTCCCATATACACCCATCCTTATTCGACAAAATACATTTTCTCAGCTCACAGACCATAGGACATTCCTCTTGCATCACTTCAATATCTCTCATACTCAACAATTCCTCATCACCCACACCAACTGTTACCATTCCTACGAAATTAGTCATGCATACATCCCCCTTCTGCATTCTAACTATTTCCCGATTCCCTTTCACCAATCTTTCATTTCCCACATCTACTGACAACCCATTCATTCTTAAAAATTCTATCCCAAACAAAAAACAATACGGCATTAGTTCTTCATCAAGCACAACAAACCTATGTCCAACTCTCTCTAACATACCTATCTCTACTTTTAACAAAACCTCTTCCCAAGCTACAATTTCTCCTGCCCCAATCCCCTTTATCTTTACACTTGTACTCCTCCTAGGTATCTGCCATGTCATTTGCTCAAGCTCTCGTACCACTGACGCATTCACCAAAGAAATCTGAGACCCAGTGTCAATCAACCCACAATATACCTTACCATCTACCTGCACTTTCACAGCCATTCTACCACTCATCCCATGTTCGCAATACACTACCTCTTCAATTTCCCCAGGACAAATCATTTTCACAGCCTCGTCATCCACAATTACACAATCTTCTACTCCCTTTTCTAAAACATACTTCCTATCATAACTCTTTTTCTCTATCACCCAATTATAATGCACCCCACTCAAACACTGTAAATGCAGCTCACCTACACTATTTCTATCAATCCCTTCACTCCTATAAATTACCGGTCGTTCCCCGCCATAATGCACACACACAACTACTTTAAACAATTTACTCACAACCACCAACACCTCTTGCAACGGAATCACACCTCCATTACACATAGTCTTTAACTCTCTTACATACTGTCGCACCTTCTTAACTCCTATCTGATCAGGTTTCTTGCACACCTCAGTCATAACTTCCCTCCGCAATTCTTCTATACTCTCAGGCACTCTCAAAACCAAAACCCATCCTTGGCTAGATCCTGTAAACCATACAACACACTTTCGAACATAGAATCACCTCCACCTCTACTTTCTTTCCCTTTCATTAATCCCTTAGGCAAATACTCAGGATCAATCACCAACGTTTCACTCATTCTCTCACTCCCTGGCATTCTAGACATCAAGTCTGCAATCTCATTCCTTTCACCCGGGATATATTCAACCACATAATCAAAATCACTCAAATCTTCCAAAGTTCTCGCAAGCCTACTATCAACTGTCCTCATTCTCTGCAAATACACTAAGGGTTGGTGGTCCGTTCGCACCACAAACTTAATACCATACAAAAACGGACGCAACGATTTCAAACAGAACCTCAAAGCAGCCAACTCTCTTTCAATCGTAGAATACTTTCGCTCTGTCATACTAAACGCTTTTCGAAACATATGCAATCACTCGTTTTCTTTCAATCCCGTCAATCACCTGCTCTTGCATCAAACAACCCCCCATACAATACCCACTTGCATCCGTATACACTTCTAGTGGCTTAGCATCCTCACTGTAATCAGGGTATGCCAGCTCTACATCTTTCGCGACTTCAGCCTTCAACTTCTCAAATGCTTCATTCATTCTGTCATTCCATTTCACAATCGTACTCTTCTTTTTACCAGTCCATTCAGTCAAAGGTTTCATCACACCAGAACAATCTTTCATAAACTTCCTTCCAAACTCTACCAAACCTAAAAATCCTCTCAGCTCTCTAACATTCCTAGGTCTAGGAAAATTCCTAACTTTTTCAACAAACTTCTCCGCTTTCTTTAACCCAGTCGCACTAACCTTGTGTCCTAAAAATTCAACCTCATCCGCAAACCATTCACATTTCTCAACTTTCACTTTTATACCTACATCCTCCAACTTTTTCAACACATCATTCACTAACTTCAAATGTTCAGAGAAAGTCTCAGTCATCACTAATATATCATCTATAAACACCATCACATTCTTACTAGGAAAATCATTCATAACCACATTCATCGCCCTCTGAAAAGCTGCAGGAGCATTGGCCAACCCAAAGCTCAAATTCCGAAACTGATAATGCCGCTTAGCAGTCGAAAAAGCAGTCACACACCTACTATCCTCTTCCACTGGCATCTGATAATATCCACGCACCAGATCCATTTTCGTAAAGACTTTCATCCCATACATACTATACACACATTCTGACACTACACACATAGGAAACCTCTATCTTTCACAGTCTTTTCATTAACCTTACGATAATCAATACATAACCTCAATCGTCCATCAGGCTTTCTTACAGGCACAATCGGACTATTCCATGGACTCACACTCTCTTCCAAAACACCGATTCGTTCCAACTCTTCACACTGCTCTTCAATCTCATTCGCAACTGGGGGAGGAAAGTGACGAGGTCGCTGGTATATGGGGGTATCTTCCGATAACACAATACGGAATTCAGGCAACTGCGCCTTCCCAAAATCCTCATCGCTTTTGCTTAGCACTTTCCTCCTTTCCCACAACATTCGTACAATCTTTTGTCTCCTTACTTCATTCAAACCTTCAGGCAACTGTATTTTCTCAACCATCTCATCATGCACCCAATCTTTCCTCTCAATATCACCAGCAAAAACATCCCATTCTCTCTCTCTCGAGTTCCCTATAATCAAAAAGAATTACAACCTACCAACAGCCATATACTACCAACGCCGTTTCCGTGATAGATGATCAATGAGGGGGGGAAACGGACTCAGAATCATCTTCGAGAAGCGAAAAAGAGGAAAGGGTTTTTGGCCCATGTTATTTGGATTAGGATTTGGATCCTAGAGTATGTATGCAAAAGGTGCCTGATGTGAAAAAAGAGAGAGGTGAGAGAGGATAGGGTTTGGTGATGGTGGTTGGGTAGTTTGTTGGTACTTTCTGTTTGATTATAGGAACGTGAGAGAGAGAGAATGGGATGGTTTTGCCGCTGGTTTGATATTGAGAGGGGGAGGGAAGGATTGGGGTGCATGATAAATTATGTGTGAATGGTGAGCATCGGTTGGAGAAAATACAGTTGCCTGAAGGTTTGAATGAAGTAAGGAGGACAAAAAAAGATGTCCCGGAACCGTTGTGGGAAAGGGAGGAAGTGCTAACAAAAGCGATGAGGATTGGGGAAACGCTCACGTTGCCCGAGATTCCCGTTGTTGTTAATCGGATCAGAAATACCCCCATATCAGCCGCCTCGTCACTTTCCTCCCCGGAGTTGCGAATGAGATTGAAGAGCAGTGTGAAGACGTTGGAACGAAATCGGTGTTTTGGAAGCAGAGTGTGAGGTCATGGGAATAGTCCGATTTGGTGCCTGTAGAACAAAAGCCTTGATGGACGATTGGGTTATGTATTGATTATCGTAAGGTTAATGAAAAGACTGTGAAAGATAGGTTTTCCTATGTGTGTAGTGTCAGAATGTGTGTATAGTATGTATGGGATGAAAGTCTCTTACGAAATGGATCTGGTGCGTGGGATAATTATCAGATGCCAGTGGAAAGGATAGTTAGGCGGTGTGGACTGGGCTTTTTCGACTGCTAAGGCGATTTATCAGTTTCCGGATTTGAGCCTTTGGGTTGGCCCCAAGTGCTCGCTGCAAGGCTTTTTGCAGAGGGCGATGAATGGTGGTTATGAGAATGATTCTTCCGTAGTAAGTGATTGATGGTGTTTATAGATGATGATATTAGTGATGAGCTGAGACTTTCTCTGAACATTTGAAGTTAGTGAATGATGTGTTTAGAAAAAGTTGGAGAATGGTAGGTAGAGTGAGTGTGAGAAATGTGAATGGTTTTGCGGATGCAGGTTGAATTTCTTAGTCACAAGGTTAGTGCGACATGGTTAAGAAGCGGAGAAGTTTGTTAAAAAGTTAGGATTTTCCCTAAGCTAGGAATGTTGAGAGCTGGCACGGATTTTGGTTTGTAAAAGAGTTTGGAAGGAAGTTTATGAAAGATTGTTCTGGTGTGATGAAACCTTTGACTGAATGGACTGGTAAAAAGAAGAGTACGATTGTGAAATGGAATGACAGAATGAATGAAGCATTTGAGAAGTTGAAGGCTGAAGTCGCGAAAGATGTAGAGCTGGCATACCCTGATTACAGTGAGGATGCTAAGCCACTAGAAGTGTATACGGATGCAAGTGGGTATTGTATGGGGGGTTGTTTGATGCAAGAGCAGGTGATTGACGGGATTGAAAGAAAACGAGTGATTGCATATGTTTCGAAAGCGTTTAGTATGACAGAGCGAAAGTATTCTACGATTGAAAGAGAGTTGGCTGCTTTGAGGTTCTGTTTGAAATCGTTGCGTCCGTTTTTGTATGGTATTAAGTTTGTGGTGCGAACGGACCACCAACCCTTAGTGTATTTGCAGAGAATGAGGACAGTTGATAGTAGGCTTGCGAGAACTTTGGAAGATTTGAGTGATTTTGATTATGTGGTTGAATATGTCCCGGGTGAAAGGAATGAGATTGCAGACTTGATGTCTAGAATGCCAGGGAGTGAGAGAATGAGTGAAACGTTGGTGATTGATCCTGAGTATTTGCCTAAGGGATTAATGAAAGGGAAAGAAAGTAGAGGTGGAGGTGATTCTATGTTCGAAAGTGTGTTGTATGGTTTACAGGATCTAGCCAAGGATGGGTTGGTTTTGAGAGTGCCTGAGAGTATAGAAGAATTGCGGAGGGAAGTTATGACTGAGGTGTGCAAGAAACCTGATCAGATAGGAGTTAAGAAGGTGCGACAGTATGTAAGAGAGTTAAAGACTATGTGTAATGGAGGTGTGATTCCGTTGCAAGAGGTGTTGGTGGTTGTGAGTAAATTGTTTAAAGTAGTTGTGTGTGTGCATTATGGCGGGGAACGACCGGTAATTTATAGGAGTGAAGGGATTGATAGAAATAGTGTAGGTGAGCTGCATTTACAGTGTTTGAGTGGGGTGCATTATAATTGGGTGATAGAGAAAAAGAGTTATGATAGGAAGTATGTTTTAGAAAAGGGAGTAGAAGATTGTGTAATTGTGGATGACGAGGCTGTGAAAATGATTTGTCCTGGGGAAATTGAAGAGGTAGTGTATTGCGAACATGGGATGAGTGGTAGAATGGCTGTGAAAGTGCAGGTAGATGGTAAGGTATATTGTGGGTTGATTGACACTGGGTCTCAGATTTCTTTGGTGAATGCGTCAGTGGTACGAGAGCTTGAGCAAATGACATGGCAGATACCTAGGAGGAGTACAAGTGTAAAGATAAAGGGGATTGGGGCAGGAGAAATTGTAGCTTGGGAAGAGGTTTTGTTAAAAGTAGAGATAGGTATGTTAGAGAGAGTTGGACATAGGTTTGTTGTGCTTGATGAAGAACTAATGCCGTATTGTTTTTTGTTTGGGATAGAATTTTTAAGAATGAATGGGTTGTCAGTAGATGTGGGAAATGAAAGATTGGTGAAAGGGAATCGGGAAATAGTTAGAATGCAGAAGGGGGATGTATGCATGACTAATTTCGTTGGAATGGTAACAGTTGGTGTGGGTGATGAGGAATTGTTGAGTATGAGAGATATTGAAGTGATGCAAGAGGAATGTCCTATGGTCTGTGAGCTGAGAAAATGTATTTTGTCGAATAAGGATGGGTGTATATGGGACCAGTTGATAGACGATTTTAAGGTGTTTGCGAAAAAGTTTGTTGTGTGTGAGAATGTGGTGTATTATATAAGGAAAGTACGAGAGGAAGATTTGTATGTACCAGTGTTTTCTGTGATTGGGGCAGTAGGGATGGCTTTAGTGATTCATCGTAGATATGGACACATGGGAAAGTTTAAATTGTGGGAATGTATGAAAGAGAGAGTGTTTAACCCTTGGTTGCGAAAGATAGTGAAGGATGTGGCGACTACTTGTGAAGAGTGTCAGAAAGGAAAGTATCAGAGAATGTATGTAAAACCTCCTGTGTTGAGAATGGATGTGAGTGAACCTTTTGAGTTAGTGGTGATTGACTGTGTTTCTTTGCCGGTGACTGCATGTGGGTATGTAGGAATGGTAGTGATGGTAGATCATAAGAGTAAGTTTGCGTATGCTGTGCCTGTGAAGAATAAAACTAGTGCGAATGTAGCTAAGGTAGTGAGAGAGGTTTTGTTGCCAATGTGTGTATGTAAACCGAAGCGAATGCGTATGTTGAGTGATAATGGACCGGAGTTTGTAGGGCAGGCGTTTGAGCAGATGTTGAGTGATTGGGGGATTGAACATGTGCGGACTACCCCGTATATATGCCTAGTTCGAATGGGTTAGCAGAGAGAACGATTCGAACGTTGAGTGAGATGTTAAACTGAATGATGAGCTGATTCGGAGATGAATGGGTTAATTGGATAGGAAAGGTGTTATGGGCATTAATACTGAACATGGTACATAGGCTAAAACTGGTATGTCTCCATCGTATGTTATGCTGCTAGAACTTTTGAGAAGTTTGTTAATACTCCTAGGGTTGTTAGGATTGCCCCTGAAAGTGGATAGGATGTTTGGAGAAAAGGGGGTCTGCAGTTGACAAGTTTTTGAAGTAGGGGATACGCGTTTTGAAATAGAGGTCGATTGCCAAGAGGGCCGTTTGAAGTGCAGTAAGAACATGACGAGAAAAGTTTTGAAGGGGGCCTTTTGTCGTGAAACGAGTGATGTCGAACGGTGTTAGGTTATGGTGTGCTTCCGAAAATGGAGACAGATGGTAGAGTGAGGAGGTTATGAGCGCTCAGATGCAGTTGAGAAAACACGTGATGGAGAGCCACCGATGGATTTTGACAAGGCTCAACCCAGTGTATAAGTTTTGGTGAATGACACTGCACGGATTGAGAATGTAGAAGGAGTGAATGATTTGTGGTTACAAGGTAAAGAGTTGGTTTTAAATAGAAAAACGTAGGAAGAAGAAACGTAAGAAAGAAAATAAAGTTGGTAAGGTTGACAGACTAAAAGGATTGTTTGATGAGGATGATGAGAGTGAGAATTATTTTTCAGGGTTTTGGTGGGATAATGGAAATGGTGTCAGAGTTTGAGAATCAGAAACCTACTATACGTTATTGTAAGTTTCCAGTTGGATGAGAGGAAAGTGGTGTTACGCACCAGGTGTATTTTAAGAGAATGTTGATAGGCGCGTTGGATAGGAGTGGTGAATTATTGAGGGTGTGAAAGATGCAAGTAGAATTTTGCGTGGATCTGGAAACTGAAGTGGTGCAAATTGATTAAAGGCGAATGCCCACTGAGTAAGAGAGATTATAATACAAGAAATTGCGATACCTGTCTGAGTAAGTTGCTTGATTTGAAGGTGTAATAAATAGTAGAAGTTGAAGATAAGATTGTTGATGGGAATGAGAATGATAATAGGGTCCAGGTAGAAGGTACAAGAAGACCTTGTACTAGGAGTAGAGGCAGAGTGGAAGAGTATGATTGGATTATGAAAAAAGGATTGTAGAATGTAAGAGCGAGTGAATGAAGTTGGTGGCGTTCAAATTATGAGACAAACTTAGGTGGGAGGGATGTGGTAGTGTAGGTTTAGGATTTTTTTTAGTCTCATAATTTATTTTTTTTATTTTTTTTAGGGGTGCTTCTAGAACGTCCACCAACACGGAATTACATGGGAGTTCAGTGAAAGTTTTATTTGATTGTGAATTAATTTAATTAGATTTCATTAATTTATTACATAGTATTATTATATTATTTATTCATATATTATTATTATTATTATATGAGATATGTTTATTTATTATATTCATATATTTCTAGTTAAAAGTTTTTAGCAAAAAGTGACAATAGACTGCTTTTATAT
>JABUQX010051330.1:0-35000 GCA_015478945.1 Trachelipus rathkii
CCATTTCCTCTTCATTAAAGAATAAACATCGTGTTATATCCAGATTATTTACTTCATTTATACTCGAAATTAAATTTTTTTGCACTGAAGAATGAGATGAACAGATCAGTGTGTTAAAATTTTCCTTCAAATTATTTTCTTTGATGGTCACGGTATATTGAAATTCTCTCACCGTGCTTTGAACCAATCTCAAAGTTTCTTGAATATCAGGGTCCATATTATGAGCCATAATGATTAAAAAAAAAAGAATACCTCGTGAAATATTTTTTAAATAATCCAAATTTTTAAAATATATTTATTATCTTCTATTCTTCTATTTTTATTTATACTAATATTTATTAAAGAGTAAGTAACGTTTCACCCTGTCACCCCTTGCCTCGATATTGTCTTCCTCGCACTTTTCGTCAAAACGCCTACCTTTTCGCTTGGAAAGCTGAACTTTATCAAACGATGCTGAAGGGAGGTAGTTTTCGACGCGACGACCACTCCGAATAAATGTACGCTTTGATGAAAAACTGACTCATTACGAGAGATAAGGCTCTTTCTTCCTATTTTCTTCCCACTTTCCGTCAAAACGCCGACCTTTGTCACACAACCTTACCCCCATTTGGAGAATAAGAAGCAAGAAGCCAAGATAATAAAATAATAAAAAATTAATAATTAATAATTAAGAAATAATAATAATAATAAAATAATAATAATAATAATAAAATAATAATAACAAAATAATAATAATAAATAAAAATAAATATAATAAATATAATATTATAATAAATATAAGACTATAAAATATATATAATAAAATAAATATATATATATATAATATATATATAATAATATAAAATATATATATAAAGCAAACCTGATTCTACGTGCTCTGGGGCAAAGTCTTATTATACTCAATTAAGAGTTTCTTTGTTATCTCTTGCTAGCAGAACCTTAAAATTTAAAAACAAAAAAAAAATAATGTCACAATTTTAAAAAATCATTAAATATAAATATATTATAACTAATATATATATATATATATATAATAATATATATATTAATATATAATATATATATATTATATAATATATATATATATGATGGACCGATAATCGTCATCGGTTTCATCGCGCAAAAAATCGGGCATATTTTTGAAATCGTCATCTCATCGCAAATTTCGCCGATAATTTTGCCGATAGTAAACAAAAATAATTTAGAATTTTCAATATTAATTAAAAACTCAATAATAATAAATATTAATAATAATAAAATAATAATAATAATAATAATAATAATAATAATAATATTATAAAATAATAATAATAATAATTGATCGTATCTAATATATATTAATATATATATATATAATAATAATATATAATATATATATATATATATATAATAATATATAATATATTATATATAAATAATATATAATATAATAAATAATATAATAATAATAATATATAATATATATATTACCCATTTGCTTTATCGTATATATGACATCCACCGCCTAATGGTTTCGCCTTCGATTGCTTCATATCTACACCAGCCCTCCAACAACATATCTTCTATAACACAATTATATCCACACCCTCTCTCTAAGAAAACAACATTACAGACATCCCTATCTCCCCTATATCCATTACGTTAGGAGAAAAAATTGCCCATCCATTCGTACCCGTCCTGAACTTCGTTAGAAAGCGACTAAGGACGTGTGTATTAGTGCTTCCTTAACACACACACTTATCTGTCCAGGAACAATAGCATTGCCTCGAGAGTTCTGTGATTCCATAAGCAGCCCTTCTTATCCTTTCGTTCCGAAAATTGGGTATAATCGTATCTATCTGGTAATATGAAATGTCAAAAGAATAAATGTGAGGAGAGAGGTGTCAATTGGAATTGTATTAGAAAGAAAAACTGAATTCTTCCACACTAAAACTGAAACAAAAGAAAAGAAACTGAAAAATGATCTAACATGTTTGTGGTATAATGGTTTTTCTTGGAAAGAAGAAGGGATAGAAGATTTGCAATTGATAGGAGTTTGGTAGAGAGCTTATGAGATTGTGTGGGAGTAACTAAGCTAAAGGGTTAAAGTTAAGTTTTGAAGATAGGCAAAATAAATGTGGTTTCGACAATATGATCCATTTTTCTGAGGCGTTATTTTGACAAAGGATAACATTTTCTGGGACTATCTGAAGATTTTGAGCAATAGAGATTCAGTACATATGTCCACAATATCTGCCATTCAAACTATTTTCTTTACAGTTTCACACCACTCACTGTCAGAGCCCCATCAAGGAACGGTAAGTACTCATCAAAATCACCCCTACGCAAATACGCATATGAGGCACAGACCCAGGCTTAAAGGAGATATTAAATCAGTAGGAAATACAAAAAAAGATGAAAGAATCCACAAAAAACAGAGTGTGCGAAAGAAGGGAAGAATCCACAGCAAACTACCTGGTACCAATGTTCACACCAATACTCGCGTTCCAGATACAGCCAACCTATTGTGGTGACAAGCTCATAAAGGGTGGAACCGCCGTATTTATATTATTCCCTCAGCACTCCGCCGTAATATTTATCCCCATAGAGATAGAGATAAACACCATACATAACGCAACCTCGCCAAAAGATAAGTGTCCAAGTAAACTGTAAATACAGAACAGTTTATAAGCCTTTTTTCCTTGACCTCGATCCCTGTCCATAAAAGCCGGCGAAACCAAGCCCTCCCGCCAATATAAGCTATATATCTCCATAACATGCGTATAGGACCTCTTAAGCGGTACAGGCAACTGAGAAAAAGGAAAGTCTCCACACTAAACAAATCTTCCATCTTGAGGGCCGCCCTAATAACCGTTGTAGTTGAGGTCCAAGACATTTTTGTTTATGGTAAGGCCAATGATGTTTATATTGTCAAACAGAACACAGAAACCGTGAAGAGACAGGAAATTAGAAAGTTGAAAAGATGTAAAAGTTGTTTTTAAAAAGTGAATTCACCAAACTATGCATCCATCAGCGATAATAAAAATCGAAAAACAACGAAGCTAATCCAGAAGAAAATTGTAAGAATTGATATTAGTGGATAAACGAATGAAGGCGTCTGAGCCATCGGAATACAGATAGAGTTAGAGGACAGGGTTAAATGATCATAAAAATAAGTAGAATAAAGAGCGAATCGTTTAATGAACCCTGTAATAGGAACACCACTATTACAGAAAAGAAGAAGCAACTGTTAATTGAAAATGTGAGCGATGAAAGAATAGCAGATAATAAGTAAGCAAAGAGAAGGAGATAATGACTCAAAAGGGAGCTGTAGATAGTGACGCGCCCACTCGTCAAATGCTTTAATCAAGGCGCCTACCATCCCAAGGTCTCCCTGTAGTTCCTTAAAAGCAAAAACCATAAACGGTAGATATAATGTAATATCCCAGGGACTCGTGTTGACAACGAGGAGCCTAGCTGGCATCGATTGATTTCCAGATATCTAAGAAAGTGATTGTAAAGGTCCCAAAGATCTTATATTAAAAATCAAGAATACAAGTGGAACTACACATAGTAGGAGAAGATCAAGTGGCTTCCTGTTTTTCGGGAAATTACCATGGTGAGAGTCAAACAACTGAGGAGGAAAAGTAGCTAGTATAACATAGAAATATGGGGTGATCGAGGGTCGAGTAGAAGCCTTTCAGTGAGAGGATTAGCAACACAATGACATACGAATAGAGCAGGGAGAAAAGGCAGTTTTACAAAATTGGCAAGATGATGAAAGATTGGGTAGTGAGGAGAGCAAGGACTTAGGCGCACTCCTGTTGATGAAAGCCAAAATGTCTTGCTCGTCGAAGAGTAATCCCGCCAACATTCTACTCTGAAGGAAATTAGCCAAAGATGATAGAGCGTGAAACAGAATTTCTCCACCACCCGATAGGCACTGGCTCTTACCCTGAATCCAGAGAAAAACACATCGACCATGGATTATGAGTAGGATATAAAATATTAGGTTTAAAGGAATGATGAGAAAGAAAATTAGCTGAAGAATGAAGGAGATAACCTGCCTACATCCCATCACATTACCAGGGCTCGCCTCCTTATCTTTAAATCTTTATACATCCCATCATTATTCCTTATTGAGGTAGCAATCTGCTATCAGATCGCAAACTTGGAAACCTTACTATTAAGTCCCTGTCTAAAATTCATAAGCTATGATGAAACACCCACTTACGTCAAGACAGAATATTGATACCACAAGCAAATGGTGAATCCTCATTTCCATTCGTCAGGTTTCTCATAACCCTTGATAACTTATATTATTATTATTATATATTTGTATTATTATATTATATATTTATGATATATTATTTAAGTAATATAATGTATATTATTATATTATATATTATTATTATTATATAATTATTATTATTTATAGTATATATAAAATATATGATTATATTATTATTATACTTAAGGAATCAAAAAATTTTATCGTAAAATAATCGAGAATCCCTTCTGACCATCCTAGCACAAGCCGATATATATAGTATATAGATATATAGGATATAAATATATATATATAGATTAGATACTATAATATATATATAGATATAAAATATATATAGTATATAGAAGAATTATAGTAATTATAATATAATATATATGATGATATATATTAGAAAGAGAAGAAAGAGAGAGATGGTGGAGAGAGAAGAGAAGAGAGAAGAGAAATTTTTTAAATAGATTTTTTTTCATAATCTGATCGTTATCCTCAAACGGCAAAAGAGTATTGCTCCCCTCTAATCTTCACTTCATCGTTCATCGGCAAAAATTCAAATTCGTACCCATCACTAAATTATTATATTATATTATATAAATAGATATATAGATAAATATATATTAATATATAAAATTATATATATATATATATATAATGATATATATTAGATACTATATAATATATAAAAAATTAACATCAAATTTCAAGAGGGCTTTCACAATACCTTTGCTTTTGACATGCAAGTGATTTTATCATCTTTAGTAAGTCTCCCACTTCTGAATGCGGAGCAGAAACAAACTGAAAGAAATAATAATAATAATAATAATAATAATAATAATAATAATAATAATAATAATAATAATAATAATAATAATAATATATTATTATTATTATGCTTACAAATGTTCACAGATGCTAATTCATGTTAGCATACGTCCACATGTGGAAACTAAATACCATGACAACATATTTTTAATCTAAAATAAGAAAAAAGAATAAAAAAACTTAAAATATTTTTGCAAAAAAATAAACAAACCTTACACCAAAAAAAAAAAAAAGACAACAAATAAGATTAAAAATGAGAATTATCATACTGTTACAGGAAATTAACCTAAAAAATATTATAATAATAAGAAATTGAAAATCATTAACCACATAATTTTCAAATTGAAATAATAAAGACTTTGCCCTTACTTTTGATTTCATTGCAAGGAACATGCAGCTGAGATAGTAGGAGCAAACACTCCTCTGACGATTGAATTTGTTTATTTTTACTCCAGTGGCAAAAAAGCGACAGCAAGCAAAAAACAAACAAAGACATTAAGGTCTCGGTTGGCACACTTGCCTAATGAGTACAAAAAAAGTTAAAAAAAAAAAAAAAAAGAAAAAACAAAAATAGAAATAGAAAAAAAACAAAAAAAAAAAAAAAAAAAAAAGCTTTTCATACTTTTCCAAGCATAACATGACAATGCAGAATTTAATTTCTTTCTCTTCATATAATAATACTTGCCTAAGACCTTCAAACACCTTCCGAAGGATGAAATATAATTATCACAGCAAACATAATTACATAGCAAAAATTTAGATAAGCTATAATAACACCCTAAATATATATATATATCGATATAACAAACTATATACCTATATACATACCTAAATAAGATAATTAAGTTAAAAATATAAAAAATTACAATGTCTTCAAAATGATCTTAAACACAGTATACAGATAATATGATCAGATTATTTTTAAAGTAAATATCTATATTAGATAAAAATATATTTATAAAAAAAAAAGAAATAAAATATAAATTCTAAATGTAAAATAATGTAAATAAGATAATTAAGTTAAAAATATATAAAAATTAAATGTCTTAAAATGATTTAAACACAGTATATATATAATATAATATAAATACCACCTCTTGGTATTGAATTATTAGTGATTAAACATACACATACTACAAAAAAAAAAAATAATTTAAAAAATATGGAAAACTCTTTTTAGTACTTCTTACTGAACTTTCCCCTTTCTACCAAAGAGCCTAGACGTGAATCTGATCCATTTAACATGGAGGTATAAATACATTTTTAAATTAATGTCCAATATAACTCCAATCTTGCTTTAGTGAAAGAAAAAATTTGTAAGGCGTCAGAAATTATTATTATCAACATTCTCTTAAAATCAAGATGAAAAAATTTCCTTTGGATTCAGTTTTGCCATGATCTAATTATAAAGGACAGTTTACTCTCATAGCAAAAAAATAAAATAAGGAATCGTATTAAGACAATTAAATATAGATATAATATATATATTATATTAATAATATTTATATATATTATATATATATATATAGTATTATAGAAATAATATTATATGTACGGTATAATATATATATATATAATATATATTAGGGATTGTACCGATAGTTATCGTATATCTATCGGGTATCTGGTAGATCGCATTTTGATGTATCGTTTCGGTATCGGTATTCGGTTAAAAGGCCATACTTGGCCGATACTTCTACTTTTTGGGTGAAAATTATAGAGAAACTTTAGATTCATAATAAACAGTTTCGAAATAGATAAGACTAGTACCAAGTTTTATGTTGTTTTCCGTCGATTTCCTTTTAACTTAGATTTTAGCTGTTTCTCAACTGTCTAATAGCGTAAAATTTACCTATTTTGACAGCCATTATTATAATTTTATACAAATTCATCTACTTTAGTTGAATTCAAACTAATATGTTTTCACTTTCCCAAAAATCCATGTTCGATGAAGCTTTTCTCGCTCCATTAAGAAGAGAAACATTGGCTATCGGGCATGAAAAACTTCTCATTCTCCATTACCCCTACTAATTCAATTCTGCTCGAATCGTTGCAGGCGATACTATTCACAGGCTAATGGCGCACTTTCACTTCAACCAAGAAGGGTGCGGAACCCAAAAAAAAAACACACCCCTGCTTGGTTCTCCTACAGATAAAAAATTTCTGGCCCTGCCAAAAACTCTCTAACAACTTGGAAATCCTGCCTTTCCTCCCCTTCACCCTCTACGTTTCTGTCATTGCAACGCTTCCTTGAAGAAGGCCAATCCTCGCCCTTTTTCTCTAATTCTACCCGCTTACGATGGGACACCCTCCTCCTACTCCTTCTCCTCCAGTATTCCGTCTTTACCTGTGATACACCATGATCGTGTGCATGGATCCTGAGACTAGAACGTCATAAGATAGTAGCCCGTATAGCATTCCTTCCCGTGTTTTGAGGAAATGTGCTTCTGATCTGTCGCTTTTCTCCGTTCAACTCTACTCTCTATGCCTTAGCACTAATACTTTTCTTCAGCACTGGAAGCGCGCATATTTTCACCCGATCCCGAAAAAGAATAGTCGCTCTAATCCTTCTAACTATTCGATCTGCATTCTATCTAAAATCTTCGAAACTCATTAACTCTCATTTCCTGGATCATCTGGAATCTCATACCCTTCTTTCAGATCATCAGTATGATTTTCGATGATCTAAGTCAACTGGTGGGCGGTGGCATACTTCCCTACCTCACTGATCTATGGTCTTCTGCCCTTGAGGAATATGGGAAGCCTTGTACTGCGGCGCTTGATCTATTGAAAGTTTTTGGCCGTGTATGGCACGCATCACTACTTTCTAAGCTACCTCCCTTTGAGTTTCCTCCATCTTGTTGCTTACTCATGTCTAGTTTTCTTTCAAATCGTTCACTTTCGGCTCTTGTTGATGGAGCAACCTCTTCCTCCTTTCCAGTTAATTGTGGTGTTTCATAAGGTTCTGTTATATCTCCAACTTCATTCTTACTTTTCATCAGCGATCTTCTTAGCTGCACTTCTAACACTGTTCAATATTATGACGATGTCTCAACTTGGCATTCTGATACACATTTCAAATCTGCTCCCTCTCTGACATCTAGAGTTGTCTCTCGTCTACAGCTTTCCGATTCAATTCTGGAGGGGATTTTTCTGTGGGGCCACAGCAGTCTTGTGAAACTCAACTTTTTAAAGCCAGAACTTCTTCACATATCCCTCACAAATTTCCTATCTCCTTCTACGGCTCTAACGTCTCACCTGCTAAAAACATAAACATTCTTGGGTAGACATAAATAGCAAATTATCTTGGAAACCTCATATCACAACGGCTGCTAAGGTGGCCTCAAAGAAGCTGGGGATTCTGTTCAGATTGCGGGAAATTTTTTATTCTGCTAAGTTACTCCGGCTATTTAAGGGTCTTATCCGCCCTTGTGCTGTTCTTGTTGTACTGTACTTGTATTGTTCTCACAGCTGGAGAGGCTCCAGTTCCACCCTTCTTTGGGATATGATTTTATCGAAGGTTAAGAGACTAATAAACTGTCCCAAACTACCTTGAGCCTTTTTCTCTGCGACGTGACATTGTCGCACTATCTCGTTTCAATAGGTACTAAAACGGCAGGTGCTCGAGGGAGTTGACGTCTCTCATTCCTTCTCCATTGCGTCGCCCACATAGCTCATAGGGTGCCCAGCTTTCGCATAAATTTTGCGTGAAAATTGGTAACTCAAGACTTGCTCGGTAAGGTGCTTCCTTTTTTTCAGCCATCTCTATCCTGTGAAACTAATTGCAATCATGTATTTTTACTGCTGTCTTCAATCTTCCTCTCTTTAAAGCCCACGTCGTAGTCCACCTTGAGATTTGCGCTAGGCATGGGAATCGGTGGGTTTTCTTTCCTTTTATTTTTTTACCCATCCTTGAAAATGGTTCTGCTCGTGAGTGGTGGTTAACGTGTAAAAAAAATAAAAAAATAAAAAAAAAAAAAAAAAAAAATATTTTTTTGTACGCAAATTGACAAACATTGCATGGATGTTTTTAAACTTCTGGATATTCATATTTAAGATATTTGCTTAAATAGGTTTAGCTATTTAAAATTGGTTTTAGCGTAACGAATAAATTTCCTCATTCTCCTGTGTTTTGCTGGGTTCTTTTTTTTGATGCGTCTTGCGTGCGTGAGATAGCATAGTTTGCACAGCTGGCTTTCTTTGACTTTACCAACACAATGGCTTCACTCTAATCTCTGCTCCCACTTAATACTACCTTCTCCTAACTCTAAACCAATTTATCTAATGCTGAGTACCCAGTAGCTTAAGAATTCATCCTCAACTCGTTTTATATACCAACATAACCCTTATTTAATAATTTCCGTTGACCAAGGTGGATAGGCTATAAATCATAAACATTCCTTATAATACGTCTCGAAAATCTCAAATCTCCTAACTTCTGTGGGTTCTTCCTCATCCTTCTACACAATATTCTATGCTTCTGCTACTGTGCCTAAACACAAAATAGTCATGCTTTTTTTTTTTTTTTTTTTTTTTTTTGTTTTTTTACAGAGATAAACACCTCACTCACAGACAGAAGCCCTAATCAAGGAGAGTTACTCATTAAACGTCCCGAGCAACAGACCCAAGCCCAAGGAAATAGCTCTACATCACCCACGCCGACAGTGCAACCTGGACCCATCGCCTAAGTTACGAGCTCAAACACTGAGCATCGGAGCCTTCCCTATATAAATAAATATAAAATACATAAAAAAAAAATCAAATAAATACACATACATACACTATATATATATGTTATATACTGTACATCATTATCATTATACACACTGTTATTATCCACCTCATTACCACCATCACTGAATTAATATCCACTTTCTCAAAAAAGAAAGTTTATCACTTCTCCATAATACCGATCACTCCACCATCACTTATATTACATTATAACATTAGCACCACTATCAATTTTATTACTATAACCATTACTATTTTCTTATTATATTATATTATTATTTATAGTATTAATTATATTATATATTATAATTTAGATATTATTATTATTATTATTATCATAATATTACCCTGACTCTATTGAAAGCTACAATCATCATTATCACTATCATAATCACAAACACATTACCTTACTACTTCTTCACAAAGACTTTATATCTCTCATCCAAAATCTGAGATCCTCTATTTAGAGGATTCAATTACACAAAACTTGGAAGTCTTCAACATCTACAATCGATTAAGAACCTTACACACATTTACGGATCGTCCAACCAGTCTGAACACAAAAATGACCTATGGTTCACCACTAGTCCTTCTCTCTATAATACACCACCTTCGCTCCTATCAGAAATCTAACCACAAACCTATTCACTTTGATTTAATACGTTCTCGTCCAACATCCCCTTCTCACAATCATTATCCTAACTTATAACTGAGTAATCTGGACTCTCTACCTAACTATAATTGAATTGACTGGCTTTGACTCGAAGACACTTCAGATTTCTGCCAAAAGTGAACGTAATTGTTTAAATAGATGAGAGTTCATCTCCTATCTTGACATAAATCTTTTCTCCTCAAAAAATCCATTCGATCGTCCTTCCCTGGCATGGAGCGCTAAGAACAATGCTTATCGGTGTTGAAAAAATTCTCGTTTCCTTATCCTCTTGCCAATTTCATTCAGCTAGATAAAATCGTTTCAGGGATACTCTTCGACGAACAAAGCGAACTTTCATTAAACGAAGCACTACCCTTTGTCTCCTACTGACAAATTCTCTGGCCTCTTTTCCAAATAAACATCTCTAACAACTGCTGTAAATCATCCTTTCCTCCCTTATTCGCTCTGATTCTGTTGCTAATTCTCCAAACTGAAAAGGCCAATCATCTTTTTGGCCTCTATTTTCCCCTAACAACCCTGGACGATTCTTGCTTCTCATCCTCCTACTTCTCCCTCAGGGTCCTAGCCTTAATCCTTCATTCAGTTGACGGTGTTAAGCTCCGAAACTTTATGAACGTTGAAGGCGCGATGCGCCGGGATGGTATTCCTCCGAGTTTTGAGGAAGTGGCTTCCGTGCTGACCCCGCCATACGTTCAACTATATTCTCTATGCCTTCATTCTAGCCCTCTCCCTCATTGGAAGCGCCGCATATTCCAACCTATTACAAAAAAATGATGTGCTCTATCCTTCTAACTATCGCCCTTATAGCTCTTCACTTGCATCTTCTAAATCTTGAAAACCCTTTCTCAATCTCTCACTTCTCCTAATCATCTGAAATCTCTTTCCTTTCTTTCTGCCCAGTACGGCTTTCGCTGCTCGAGATCTAACTGCGATATACTTTTCCTATTGAACAATTGATGTAACCGCCCTAGAACTACTGGAAGACTGTTGTGTCGCGACACACCAAAGCATTTGACCGGTATTTATGCACGCGGTCACGCTTCTCCAAGCTCCCCTCCTTTGTTTCCTTCTTCTCTTTGCTACTTATGTCTAGTTATCTTCAAAAAACGCTCAATTCGGCTGTTGTCCCATGGGCGACTTCTTCTCTTTTCTCAATAAGGTGTTCCTCAGTTCGTTTTATCCCTACTTTATTCACAGCATTGCTAATTCATGATCTTTCTCATCTCTGCGACATCTATATAGCCTATCCACTCATAGTCTATTGACTTGACCCGTCATCTTCAACTCATATCAATTCTCTTCCCTCGTTACTTCTAGAATTGTCTCTCGTCTAATCTTTCCGATTAATCTATTATTCCTGCCAATGATGCAAGAATTTCAGTTGGCGTCTCAAGCTGTGAAAGTTTAATCTTATAAAAACCAACGTCACAATATCTGAACTCTCTCTTCTCTCAATAAACAACTTAAATTTGTCTATCTCTTTGCTGGACGTTCTCTACTCTGCTCTCTGTGACAAGTATAAACATCCTTTGACCTGAACATAAACAATAATAGATGTTTTAGGAAACCTGCAAATCACGGAGTTAGTGGCCTCAAAGAAACTGGATATCTGTTTAGAATCAGACAATTTTCTTCAACTCTTACTTCATACCCACCTAAAAGGTCTCATCTCCCTTGTATGTAGTACTGCGCTCAATCGGGCGGGCTCTGGTTCATCCTGCTTTGATAGGTCGATCAAAGCCATAAGACCTAAATAAACCCACTGTCTTGACTTTCTATTCACATACCCACGTATTCACATATTGTACTTATACGATTCTATAGGTACATTAGAGGCAATTGCTCGAGGAAACTATCCACTCGCCTACCACCCACCTTTTACGACGCCTTCCTCGTAGCACAAGTCGCTCGTGTCGTGGAACATGAGTATTTGTTATTTATTTAGTAAACTCAGACTGTCGCTCGGTGTCTTCTTTCTTCCGCCACCTTCTGTTCTGTGAATCTCTTCCATATCTGTTTCCTACTCTAATTTAATTCACCTCACTTTTAAAAGCTTCGGTGCTTTCTTTCTCATTGCCTCGAATTTCGTTAGAATGGATTTTAGCGTTACACACCCAATCTCCTTGAAATTTCAACCGAAGCGCTTTTATTAAAATAAAAACGGAGGTAAAAAAATAAATAAATTAAGAGCTTACACACGAACACATTGAGCTAGTAAGAAGTACACGAGAATGCACCCGACGAACCACTTCTATAATGCATCATTAAAATAGCATAACCGAGGAGGCGCTCGCTTGCAAAAAAAAAAAAAAAAAAAAAAAAAAAAAAGATGACAAAAGGGAAGCCTCCTTATCTGCAAACCCCCTGCAACAGCACTGATAGTGACGACGGTGGCTTTTCATCAAATCTCATTCACCTCAAATGAATCACACCAGGAACCTCATCGTAAAAACTGAAGACACAGTCAGCAAGGAGCAAAGATAATCAAATTTGCAATCTGTGAAAGAGGAGATGAAACTCTATGAAAAACATGATATCTGCCTACAAAGAGAATCATTTCATGCCCGTGCATAAAATACCAGTTCATTATTATCCCAGAGCCTGCAGCCAGAAAATTATCAGGTACCCCTCCCTCATCAGTCGAGATGGAAGCGTATTATAGATACCGTTAGGTAGAACTGTTAAACCACCCAAAAAGAATCAGTCTCCCGCCAATACTATGAAAGCTTAATTTTGCCATCACATTTGAATTTTTTGATAATGGGAATGATATCTACTTAAAAGAGTATTTATTTATGTCATGTTTGAGTATTATTCGCTGTTTTTATTTTAACTTTTCGGCTTATTAATTGAGGTGTAATTTTATTCTTCTTTTCTATTATTTTTATTCTTATTTATTGGTAGGCTAGTTAACACACCTTCTGTAAATGTTTAATCATAGTTAAAAACAAAAACTAGTCTAGCAAACTGTATTAATATGTTCACTTGGATAGAATGGGAATATGGAATTAAATTTTGTAAATAAACACAAACAAATAAAAGTTATTAAATACATTTCAATTATTTTATTAAGGTACTATTTAATTTATAAAATAAACAATACGGTCACAAGCAAATATGAATATAATAAAGACTAAGTTATTTTTGGACAAGGAATGCAATCTTTGAGTTGCCCCTACCTTATAACTGACCCCTACCACTTCTGAATCTTCATGAATCACCGTCCCAGTGAGCAAATGTGATCTACCTAAAACTGTTCCTGATAGTATGGTCTATAGTTAAATAAAAGGTATTCGTATCGTTATCGCGTATCGCACCTAAAAAAAATAGAGATCGTAGCGGATCGTATCGGCCTCTTTTCTCGGTATCGCGACATCCCTAATAATATATATATATATTATATATTATATACATATAATATATGATATAATATATATATAATATATATAAATATATATATAATATATATAATAAAAATATATATATAATCCATATCACTTAAGTTGGGTTATAGATAGTTTAGAACTCGAGCTACATGGAGTACTGATGATGATAGGGTTCTTTCTGAGTCACATGAAAATGAATTGTATTAATCTGTATTAATTCCAATCTTGATTGAGTCCTTGTGATAAATTTTAATTATCTAGTTAGCAGATGATGTTGCAATTTACTTTCTCCCCCTTTTATAGAAATAATTTGAATACAGATTTATATACTAGTGGAAACATTAATTATTTGTAACTGCAAGTATTGGTAGGCCAAAGTGGCTTCTATTTCTTATTTTTTTATATTCTAACCTTAATGTTCCTAAAACAAACCAACCAGCTTCACTCAAAAATGATAAAGCAATTAGAATCATCTTTAAAAAATGGCCGAATTCATTTGAACCATCTATATGTGAATAAGATTTTTGGTTCTGTATAGGTGGTGATGGGCCTCCCCACCAGCTACCACATAAAGAAAATCATCTATTTTATCATTTAGCTAAGTTTATATTTCAGTCAAGGACAAAGATTCAGCTTATGACAAAAGTTATCATTGCATGAGAAAGATGTTTACCAACCTTGCCAATAGCCTTATTAGTAAGCTTTTCAGAAATTCTACTTTCTTCTTTGGGTAGTTATTTTGCTAATTTTCAAAACTACAAATATGAAATAGGGTATACACAGCATAATGAAGCATGGAATAGCAAGTTTGGAAAAAATATTAAAAATTTTTTTTTTTTAAATGAAATACTAATATCAAAACTCCTGTACTCAATATGACTACCTTTTTATATTTTTAAATTTATAGAATGCTAAGTTGTTAGTCAATATGATATATACAACTGTATAATCTAATAAATTTAATAAAATAATATAGTAATAATATAGATAATAATGAGCATTAGTAAATAAACTCATTTGTAAATTATAGTATATATATAATAATATTATAATAAGATAAAATTAAATATATATAATTATATAATTATAATATATATATGATATGTATAAATTTAAATAGGCCTATTGATGGTAGGGTGATTTGTAGAGAATGATTGTATAGCTCGTAGGTAAATACAAGTATCCTAATTGATATGGTGATAGCTATTAGGAAAGCAATGGTAATGATTAAGTTTTAGTAAGATTTGTGTAATGATAAGGGTAACTTTTTAATCTAAGGATTCTTAATAAAACTTACCATGGTAATATTGAGTTTAAACAGATTCTAAAAAAAAAATATATATTTAAATCAGTCATTTTCTTGATTTTTGAGAATAATCTTAACTTCAAAATTATTGTTATAAAAAATTAAATTTATTCGAAAAAATAAGAAGTTATATGAGTGATGTAAATTAAACACAATACAAGTGTGATAACTAACCAAAAAACTTTATCATAATCCAAACGCTCCTAATAATGAATTTAAAAATTTTTTTATTTGTGTAGATTGATTACATTATGTATGGAAGTTGGCCACCCACTGGTTTTTAATACTTTTAATAGGACGAAAAGATTATAAAAAAATGATATCAGAAAAAATATTGATATTTCATAGGAATCTATTGAACTCAATAATTACCCTTAGCATAACCTTACCTTCCTAAAGCTACCATGAACCTAGGTTGTATTCCTAGCGATAAGTACTGAGATCATTCTCTAATGCGAATATGGCCCTTAATCCTAGTTAAATAATTAATATAATATATAATATATATAAGTTTATAATAATATAAATATATAATTATATAATATAACTTATAATATAATAAATATTATGATATATATAATACTATATATATATATAGGCAAAGTCAAAGTTTATTTTTTATAAATCTATGTGGCAATATCTGATTAATCTTTAAACCAAAAAAAAATAATATAGATAAAGGATACTCCATTTCTGAAATTGGAATATAGGCTACATAGGAATTATATATAATAATTTTAAAGTTTATATTTATTGTATGAAAAAAGTTTTTCCCCACTTATTTAAACTATTTTCCTATTTTAATCATTTCTGTAAATTTTATATTTATAGTTTTGAGGTAAGAATAATGAGTGATCACAGAACTGAATAATTACTATATAGTTCAGTACTGCTTCATGCTAGACTACCTAAAATACTCTTTTAACCATAAGCACCCATTATAGTTAACCAATATACCCCTCTTGGACAAAACATTGAGGTAAGTACACTATGATTAATTGCTAAAAATACATCATGTCTTCCTCGCAAATAAGTCAAACATTCCTTTCTTCTTTCTTTACTCCAAATTTCTGTATCAAAACTCTTCATTCGTAGGCTATAAAAAAAATTTAACGTTATAGGCTAGTTTGAACATTGCAAAATGAAACGGATATGAACAGGTTATTAATTGCATCATATTGATAGACAACCACTTCTGTTGCTTATAGAGAAACGTCTCAAAAATCTGCTGGTTTTATATGATTTTAGTCATATAGAATATAGGAAAAACACCATACAAATTTTTTTGACACATGAGTAGTATGACTAATCATCACCTTTTTATGACAATGCAAGAAGAAAAAAAAAAAAAATCTTCCAATAATGTTCATTGCGGCACTGGTACAAAATTTCTGCTACCCGCTACAATATTTTCGTCAAATATATCCCATCTTTCAAGCAACCGCCTAGAAAGTTAGAAAAGCTTACTTTGTCACAAATAAAGCCGTTTTCGATTTTGCATTTTTACTTTCGAAATTTAGGAAATCGCTCAAGTTGCGTTCCATTTTGTCAAATTTATCACAAATTAAGGAAAATGCTCACCAAAACGTAAGAATTAACTAAATCGGATTAAGTTGCTTCTTCCCGTTACCGAATGAAGGAAAATGTTATTGAACAAATGTAAAGACAAACAATGAAGCTTTCATTTTCACTTTACGGTAAATTAAAAAGATACGTTCTCTTTTCAATTTCATTAATTAGCTTTAAATCTTTAAATTCTCGCAAAAAATACGAGAATACAATCCGTCCATCACAATAGTTGATAATTATCTGTAAAAGAACATTTGTTCTTTCGCTTGACTGCTCATACTACCCAGCCTTGTTGCTCCACACATTACAGCATGATTCAAAATATTTGTAAACAAACCTTCGATTATGCCCGAAATTCGCTGCTAAAACCTGTGATTAGCAAATGGCTTTCGGAGCGTGAAGCACAAATGCCAAAAGTTCGAATAATGGCTTAGTCCTAAAGCAATGATTAAAGTTACTGAAAGTCAATTAAAAAAGTGTATTTAATTAGATTTATACTATGATTAAAAGTCTGAAAAGCAGTTACTCAGAATGACCATCAATTTAAACAAGGATACTTAGAAAAAAATAAAATTTTGAGAAAATAAAATAGATAGATGGAATTGCGAGAATTTATAAACATCGCTGGATTTAATTGCATAATTTTGTTTAAAATTAAAAAATTTTTTGTTGCGATTAAAGATGTTTATTTCTTTTTAACAAACATGTTTTAATATGTAAAATATACAGGTATAACTATAGTATGATTAATAAAGTCTTTTTTAGATTATGGTATGGCAGCAAGTCTGAAAGAATGTAGTATAAATATAATTAGAATTATACTTTACTTCAATCCCCAATGCTACTAATTTAGACTTTTAGTATCATTTTTGTGTGATAGTGCATGAGGGGCCCGATTATCATTTTCGCGGCACAAAATTTCCCGCCGAGAAGATGTAAAAACAGATTATAATTGAAACTTGAATATAACATACATATTATTTTTATTAAATCACAATACTTTAGATATTTTCCTTCGTATTAAATTTAAAGAAATAGTCTCTTAAGATTTTTTCTATACTATTTTTTACTTTTTAAGCAGAAATTTGACACGAAAAGTACTATACGCCCACCATGGCAACACACCACACACACACACACCACACACACACCTACACACCACACACACACACACCACACACACACACACACCTACACACCACACAAAACACACCACACACACACACCACACACACCCATACACACACCTACACACCACTACACACACACACACACACACACACACACACACACACACACAAAATACAAAAATAAACATTGATTGAAAACGATAATTTTAAAAAATTAATACGTATCAAAAGTTGTTCATGACTGAGTTGAAAGTTAAAAAAAAAAAATAAATAATAATAAATAATAAAAAACAAAATTAAATAAAAAAAAACAAAAAAAAAATCTTGAAGTTTGTGACAATGATTATTTCATTATCAAAGAGAACATTGGAAAAATATTCTTATAGCAAAGAGATGTTTTTCAAGAGATTAAACATTAAAATGATTATGTTTATTATTTGTTAATATAATATTTTATAAAATTTGTTGATACCATTATGCATATATATTCAATTTGCTTCTTTATTTATTTTTTTAGCAAAACCTGTGTAAAAGACCAAGACCACAGAAACCCCCCACAGTTGGAAAATTCAACTACTACTCTCAAATTAAAGGTCGATAAATCTCGGACACCAGGCTTTAGACATGCAAAGTCAAAGTAAGAGGGGTAACAAACAGAAGAAAATTACAAATTTTGCACTGTACATATATAAAAAAATGTGGATGAGCATGATGGATAATTCAGCATAGTTCTTAGAGTAATAAATGTAATAATATAAAAAATAATTAAAAATAATTACACTTTAATCAGCCTTTACATATTACACTTAAAAATCTTCAAATCAACAAACTTAATTAATATAGAAATATGATTTATCTTCCGTACTAAAGAATGGATTGCATGGTAATTTTGGTTAGCCATATGAAACTAGTTTAATTTCAATATTTTTCTAGAAAATTTAGTTTCTTCTATTAAAGCAACATTTTTATTGATGATGAATGGACAGTGACGCACAACAGATCAGTAGTTTACTGTTTCCAGGAAATATTATTAGGGGAATTGAAAAAAAGAAATGCCATGTATAAGTAACATACATTATTTTTCTGTATAAAAACTTAAAAAATATATGTAATATTATTTACCATGAGAAAGATTTTTGCATAAAAGCTGAGTGGAATTTTTTTGCCACTATTTGTGTAAACCGTGCCTGAGCAGGCCTTGGAGAAGTTTTCAAAAGCATTGAATACTTGAAATAAAGAGACAGTAAGAAACCACATGGGCCTGTCAAGACTGCCCCAGTCAACCTAATTAGAACCAATCACCAAACATGCTCATGCAAATCTACAAAGCACCTAGGGCTTGTCAGTAACTTACACAGTATACACAAATTCTACAACTAAAAGAAAAAACTTTTTCTAAATGACGATGTTTCGAAAGAAAAGTGTATGGAAATATATATATAAGGAGGAAACGGGGAATCCTATAAGTATCAGTATCAAACGTAGGAGGAAAAAGTAGGTAATGAACAGTTTCGTAAGAAGATGAATGGAAACCTACAAGGGAAGATGAAGCTATTCTGGAAGGAAGTACGAAAGATTAAAAAAGACAGTAAGGGGAATCTTCATGGAATAATGAATAGAGATGCTGCCTTTGTGACTAATGAGATAGATGTGAAGAGAGTGTGGAGGGAGCATTCCGAAAATCTTCTTAACATTGGAAATGATGAAGTGGTGATAGTAAATATATGTGGGTTTGATTGAGTAAGAAGAAGTTGGTATTGCGAATGAGGTATTTAGTCGGGAGGGGATACAATAATAAGTAGAGTGAAAAAGATGAAAAATGGTAAATCAGTAGGTATAGTTGAAATTTTGGTGAAATAATCAAGAATGGATGTGAAATTATGATTGACTTGATACGGAAGTTGTGTAACTTAATATGGGTGTAGAGGGTATAGTTCCGGAGAACTGAGGGAGCCGAGTGATCACACCGACCCCCCATTATGAAGATAAATTACAAGGGAATTATTATTTAAGGAAAATATGTGGTATTCTTGTAAAATACGTATTCGAAGAAATGTAAAACTTTAATGTGAAAAAAAGTTGCATCTAAGTCGTAGAGATGTGTATATCAAATTTCACATTGAATAAATGAGAGAAAAGAAGAAATTCTATTTATTTTGACTTGCAACAGCGTTTGACAGGATTATAGGGAAGCCTCTGGGCAGATGTTAAATAATATGATGTGTGTAACATTGATGGTTGAAAGATGCATGTTATAGTGAGCGTATGTAAGAATAAATGCGAGAAATTTAATGTTTATATTAATAGTGGAGAAGCAGAATTCCTATTCTCCTTGGCTAATTTAATGCATATGGATGGTATGAAAAATTTAAATATCGGTTTCAAGCGAAGGTGAGTTATATGATAACATAGTAATGACTTTTCCTTCTCTGGATCTCAACCCTTGTTATTTAATCGAAACTCAAAAGTTTGAGAGATCTAATTGTTTGCTGTTATGGTAAAAAGAGTTTAAAAGAAAATAGGAAAGGTGATGGTAGTAGTGAGGAGAGTCGAAGTGTAAATCATGTGGATTTGAGCAAAATGAACAAGTATCTGGAGTTAAAATATTTTAGACCATATTTGATGGAAAAGGAAACGGTGATGGCCGAGTTTGTAGTAGGAAAGTGTGGACGTCTGGAATGACTGGCTGGTGCAGTTAATGTCTTGTGAACGCAGGGGACACCTTGATCCCTAGGATTTCATAGGGTGATATTTTTTTACGATTATTCAACGAATCAATTGAATATAGCAAATGTTGGTAATGTCATAAAAAAAAAAACTAAACTTTTAAAAAAAAGTTTACGAACGGATAAAAAACATGAAAAAATAAGCACCCTAGTTCATTATGATAATTTTATAAGTAATCGATGTGATATTAACCACAATATTTTCGCAAGCTGAGATCTAAAGGAGACCTGCCAAATCGATCAAAGCCTACCACATCAACCTAACCACATATGGAGCGTTATCCGTAGAGACTAAACCAACTATGATGATAAACATCCGTAAATTTAAATAATATATAATTATAATATATATATAATTATTATAAAATGATATATATATTATATATATTTATTAAAATATATATATATATATATATATAATATATATATATATATATATATATATAATATATATATATATATATATAATATTTATAAATATATTAGGAGTACCGGAACCAGGTTCCGGCCAAAACTTCCAGCCGAAACCTCGATTTTTTAGAAGTTCCGTATTCAACCAAACCTTCAATTCCTGCGTTCTTATCACTATTTCAAATTCTTTTAAAAAAAATCCGTAAATTATATTTTTAATACACTTGTTTGAATATGCCATAAAAAAAATAATATATAAAATTATGATAACATTGATAAACAATAATATCATAATAAAATATTTGCATATATAGTTTCGAAACTTAAATATTTAATACAATATTTTCACACTCGAACCGTTAGCTTTAATACTTGTCTGTGGGTTGATATTTTTGATATTTTAGTGATTTTTTATATTTTTTGATTGTTTTAGAGCATAATCTTTTTAAATATATGATTTATGAAATTTAATTAAATAATCCTAATTATTACCAAATTAATAATAAGTCATATAAATATTATATTATTGGGTCTATGTAAGCTATAATAAAATAAATTATATATATAATACATATAATTAATATATAAATATAAAATAATATGATATATATATATAATTAGAAAAATAATTTATATATATAAATATATAAATATATAAGAATATAAGACCTATATTAACAGATAATAGAGAGAGAGTGGGATATTGATATATAATATATATAGTATATATATATTATAATATTAGATAGATAGATAAAAGAGATAATAAGATATAGATAATTATAATATTATATATAATAAGAAGATAATATATATAGATAATATATATATTATATGATATAAATACAGATATATATTATATATTTGAAATATAGAGTAAAATATGAATAGATCATAGCATGGTTTAATAAGCTAAAATACGCTAAGTATATGTATTTCGTTATGTATATAATTTTTGAACTAAAGATGATATTGACGGATAAGATTGAGAGAAATAAGACTTAGCAAGAATTCGGGCACAAGGCGTTCTTCATAATGTGAGAAAAAAAATGAGCTCATGGCGGCTCAGCCTTCCTGGTTCTGCCCGATATAATCTACACGTGGTTTAGAGTATCATCTATTCGTACTGGTTAAAAATTTGCCGTAGGTGGTTCGGTTAAATTTATTTAAAAAAGATCTTTTTCTAAAAATTAAAAAAAATAAAATAAAAAAAATCATAATTTTCATTTAAAAAAAAAATTAAGTAAATCATGTAAATCAAGTTGAAAAATAAGTGACTCAAACTGAACAGTAACTACTCTAAATCTAACCTAAACTACTTACATACTGTGTTTTGTTTATATATTATTATTATTCTTGTTAATTTTATTATTTTCAATAAATATAGATAGTATTTAATTAATATTAAATATTTCATTTTTGATTAAAGTATTATATTATTATTTTATATTATTATTATTATTATTATTTTATTAAATTATTATATTGATTATTATTATTATTATTATATTATATTATATTATTATTATTATTATTATCTTATTATTATTATTATGATATATATAATTATTTATATTATATAATTATTATGTAATAATTATCTTATTTAATTATGACTAAATTAAAATTATTATATTAACAATAAGAATTTAAAAAGTAAACTTATATTTAGATTTTAAATTTTATAGAAAATTGGCTAAATTTATTAGGAGTTGATGTTAAATATTATTTCTCCTTTTGCTATTAAATTATTGTTGTTAAAGATGTAGATAAGATCAAGTAGTTTCTCTATGGTAAATCTTTTAAAATAATGATAGGTCATGTTAAATTCAATGTACTGTTATGGTGAACATTAAGTGATGGGCATGGAATTTGATTGCTAGTGATGAATTGACTTGAATGTTATCAGTCTGCGTCTTAAAGTCAGTGTGTTTCTCCAATGTATAAAATGTTGTAGGAAGACAAGGAATCTTATAAACACATTGTATGTTAGTATGTGGATTTATGTTATCTGAGAATAGCTTTAAGGGGTAAATTTACTGAAGAGGTGAGTTTAATGTTATTCTTAGAATGTTTATTAAACTGTTTAAAAGAATAGGAATGGGTAGAAAAATGGTTTTACGAAGGTTATGATTGGGAGTGATAAAAGAATTTTTTTTGCTGTTAAGGCACACGCGTTATAAAGGAAATTAGGTAAGAAAGTTTATTAAAAATAGAGAAAAGGTAACTAATTTGGGTTTGTAGAAAAGGAGAGCATATTCTTAGACTCCGTCGAGATATATACCGTGCGATGCACAAGGCCTTATATACGTATATCGTGAACTGAAAACAAACAGTATTGCATGTAAACTTGTTTTAGAGAGGTACGTCCCTTGGTGCCCTCCCGAAGGGTTAGCGTTACTGAACCAATCAATTGCCCACCCGAGAGCTTAAATTATAAAAAATACGGTAACGAATGTTTCAATATTATATTTTTATGCTTTCTTAGTAATAACAAGTTATCTATTTTTTTTATCACATATATTACTATAAGATATATTTAATACTTTGTATTTTCACATCTTTACGATTTTCTGCTATTTATATCGCTATACTTTAAATCTTTTTTTAGCTCATGACCGCTACTCAAATGAGGGCTAAAATCTCTAACCAAAGAGAAGACTATGCACTCATTCAGGAAGTAAAGATTTTATGCAGTAAGAAACATGAAATATGCACTCAAAATAATTAGTGTTGGAATAATGACCACGAAAGATTGTCATTCCAGAGAGACAGACATACCTGAGAAGTTTTACATAATACCAGGACCAAAAACACAGAGTGTTTCCAGATTGTTAACCATAAATTATGTTTAAAACGCTCTAAACAACAAATTTAATGTTATCGGTACCTATAATTGTTATGTTATATCAATCAGGTAAACCTAAGCATTGCTAAGAAATTTCAGTTTGCTGACATAGATACGACAATGAGCCGCACAAATAGAACTTATGTTGTTGCTCTAAATAATCAATTGTTTAAGCACCATGAGACATATCAAAAGATGTTTAGCGTATACCTCCACTCACACAGCTTTCGGTAGAAATTCAAAAAGTTGTCGAAGGTTATTCTAGGAGTAATAGTATAGATAATTAAAAAATTGTCACAAGGAAATGTAGTATACATTTTTCATCAAAAGAAACGTTATAAGAGTAATCCTTAATTCCTTATACATTGAGAACACATGACTTAACCAACAAAAACATGATCCTCACCATTACGAACAATCAAAATTCAGCCATCTCACATTACATCGATCAACACACAAAATAAAACTATATTACCATTGATGATTAACAACATTGACCCCTCTCAACATTTCAAAAGATTACACAGAAGAAAAACAATTAATACTTTTACATCTCTTACACACCCGAATGCCCAATGAAACATAAACAAAAAACCGGGCGCACACCAATAAATTAATCCAACACCCGAAAAATAAACAACATGCACCACAACTCAACCCAAAATTGCTCTAGAAACTTTCCTAAACCTTAAAAATCCATCGTATAACATGCAAAACACTAAAACACCTTCACAACACATCCTATACACAAAATTGCTAATCACATATAACATACGCTCCATCTCAAGCCTACTAAACACAATATGAAAACGCTAACCCACACGATGGAGGGTTCAGAAAAAAACAAAATGTTATAGTTGTAAAGAGCTTTTAAAAAATTAGTTTCTTTCGAACGTTTAAAAAATTAGGAAAATATTTACAAATTCTCTTACACACGCCCTTCTTTCACTAATACACCACGTATATAAGGGGTATAGATAATATAGTAATCATACTATATATATATATTATATATATATAAATATATATAATATACTTTATAAATATAGTAATATATATACTATATATGATATATAGTATATAACCTAAGTGTCACTATACTCATATATATATATAACTACACTAGAACTATAATTAATGGAAATAATATAATAATAAACAATGAGATGGAATAGATGCTAATAAAAACATATAATTAATAAGTAGGCCTGATTAAGTTGAGGTGAGAAAGTTAGAGAGAGAAAGAAGTTAATGTGTAAATTAACAAGTCGCACAACATCTCTAGATTATATAACTTAAGTAATATATGAAAGGTATAATTATAATGAATTAATAAGGAAGGAAAGAGAGTTTATAGGAAGAAAGGTATATAAGTATCTTAGTTTACTAGATAGGAATAGATATAAGTAAGTAATATATATATATACATTAAGTAGAGGTTACGTTTGAACAGCCTGACATAACTCATATATATATAGATGCTGGGATCATATCACTATATAAATATAGGTTTAGCTAATATATATATATATATAGATATATAATAATATATATAAGATATAGGTGTCTATATATATAACCACGTATATATTATATGTTGGGAATTAAATATTTGTATTAGTTAAATTATAGTAAATATATATTATATTAAATATACATAATTATTATATTATATAATATAATAGTAATTATTATATATATATATTGTTCTACAAAGAAGGTATATATTGATGAAAAAAGAGAAAAATAGTTGAGATAAGAGAGAGAGAGAAGAAGAGAAAGAGAGAAGAGAAGAAGAAAGACAAGAATGATGATGAGAGAGAAGGAAGAAGACGATCGGAGAGAGAGAGAGAGAGAAGGTTTAAAATTGTGTTAATAATTTAAGTATATTTCTCGTATTATCTGTTACTCTTACCCTAATGAGTTGACATCATTTTTATTAATATTTGAATAAAAATATCTTACATTTGTATGCTCCTTGCTACCTTTTTTTGTTTGGCTTTTTTCTTCTTTCTTCTTCTTCTTCTCTTCTACTTCTTCTTCTTCTTTTCTTCTTCTTCTTCTTCTCTCTTCTTCTCTTCTTCTTCTCTTCTTCTCTCTCTTCTCTCTTTCTCTTCTTGTCTTCATCTGTTTCCATGAATACATAATTGTCTTTATATATGTTAAAATTGAACCCATGATATCGATATGATGGTTTTTCATAAAGTAGTACACCGTTTCTCCTTCAATAAAGTACGATTCTTCTTGAGTCTTCTCTTCTTCTTCTTCATATTCTCTTAGGTCTGCCCTGCTCTCTTCTCTTCTTCACTCCTTCTTCTTCTTCTTCTTCTTCTTCTTCTTCTTCTTCTTCTTCTTCTTCTTCTTCTTCTTCTTCTTCTTCTTCTTCTTCTTCTTCTTCTTCTTCTTCTTCTTCTCTTCTTCTTCTTCTTCTTCTTCTTCTTCTTCTTCTTTTTGCTGTCATTTACCTCTTCTTTCTCTTTATTATTATTAATATTATTAGTATATTATTATTATTATTATATATTATTATTTTATTATTATTATATATTATTATATTTTATATTATATTATTATATTATATTATTATATTATTATTATATTAATAATAATTAATTAATAATAATATACTGAATAATAATAATAAGAATAATAATAAATAGATATAAAATAATAATAATATTAAAATAATAAAATCATATATATTAATATTATTATTTTTATTATTATTATTAATATTATTATATATTAATTATATTATTATATACTTATTTTATTAGTATATATATATATTATATATATTATTATATTTATTATATTATTATTATTATTTAGTATTATATTTTATATTATATATAATTATATTATATATTATGGATGAGAAAGAGAGAGCGCGGGCTTTGAATATCTACGCTGAACTCACTTCATTTTTGACTTGATGGCTAGTGGATAAACGCGTTACTGTTACCCCAAGCAATAAACGCGTATTCCATTCGGATCCCTAAAGGAGTAATAATATCTCTCCTCCTTTCGTTTCAATCATTAATTATTATATTATTATTCGTTTATACTTAATATATTATTAGATATATTAATTTATTAATAGTATATATTATTAGTATTATAATTATTATATTATTATTTATTATTCATATTATTAAATTATTATACTATTATTACTTATTATTATTATTTATTGATTATATATTATTATATTATTATATTATTATATTATATTATTATATGATTAGTATTACTACTATATATTATTTATATTATGATTATATAATTTTAATATTTATATATTATTATATTATTATTATTATTATTATATTGATTATTATTATATTATTATATGATTATATTATGATATTATTATTATTATTTTTAATTATTATTACATTATTTTATATTACTATATACTATATTATATTATTATTATATTATTATTACATTATTATTTATTATCTATTATGATTGGATCATTTTTATGTTAAGTATTATTGATTATTATTCTTATGATCACTATCCTTATATATATTAATTAAGTCCACCTCCTCCATAGAATGTACCTAATTATTTTAATCCACCTCCATTATTTATATCGACCTCCCTATATTATTTATTTCGACCGATTGGATTGCTCCATATTATTGCATCCACTATGTTATTATTTAAAATTTATATTATGAGCTAAACCCTTATAGAGCTATTAGTTGCTTTAGCCCTATTATTTATGAATGTCATATTATTACCATTATTGTTTGACCATATATGATTAATGTTATATTCATGATACTTCAATCACCTAGTTTGAAAGTTATCTAATGTTACTCTTATAGGAGTTTATGACAGATAATTTATTATCTTTATTTTTTTCCCACGGTAATTTTTGGTCTTCCGTTTTGGTCAATTTTGGCCCCAACGTAATTTCGACCATATCCCTTCTATTTAGTACTTGATTAATCATTTATTCCATAATTGGGTCATTATATTATTATTATTTTATTATCTCATATCTATTATTATATTAGTTTATTATTATTCTTTATTTATTATTACGACCAAATCCCATTTTGAGTCTATTCCATTGAGAGTTGTCTAATTTTATGAGTATCTCATACAGTATTCAATATATATTTATATGTCTCATAACTTTCAGATTTATGTTCTCGTATCCTAAAATATCATTTTCCATGTATTATTACTATACTCAATATAATTATATATTTTATTTATATCTCAGGTTATTATCCACTAATTCATTTATTTAGAATATATTATCTAGCTATTTATTAATTGAGTATGTATTATTTTCTATAAGATTCATCCATTTATCTATCTATTTTATTATCTCATTACTCTACCCACTCATACAGACTTAACGGTATACTTCTCTGAAAATATTTATAATCATATTCCATTACATCGCTCTCAATTTCAATTCTCCTGTTTTGTCCTATAATTATTGAATGTAGTATCACAGTATAAATATATTTACTTATACAGTAGGTCAGATAGATAGGGAAATTATCCGAAAATTTTTTATATGACCTTCAAAACTCAAAATTTCAACGGCTGTTTGATTTGCCTATGAATTCACATTATATTTGTTTTACTTGTTTTAGGCAAATTTTGCAGCGAAATAGTACACTAACACAAGCACACAAAATGGTCCGAAAATTAAAACATTGAATTGAAGTACTAAAATTTTAATTATGTTTATACTGTGGTGGGGCGGTGTTAATACTTTGTCCTGTTTTAAATGAAAGCTACTTGTCAAAAAAGCATGTCTCAATGTTTGTAAGTAAGTATGCATTTTAAATTTTCCCATAGTTCTATAGCATCACCAATTTTAGGAGTTTTTCCATTAGCATAAATCACTGTAATCCATTTTCATTCGCCTTCAGTAGTTCTTATAAATCTTGTATATCTTTAAACATATCCAATATACAATTTGGGTAAGTTTCATGTGCTCTACGGGATGTTTATTGAGCTGATCAAAGAGATAGTCTTATTGCTGACCGATAAAAGAAGAGGATTACAAAATGGGAAAGTGTAATTCCAAATGTTAGAATTGAGTTAAAAAATAGTTATAAGAATTCCTTAACTTTTAAAAAATATGAATTTAGAAATAATTATGAATATTGAAAAATTTAATTTATCATTCTCTTTGTTTTAAGATGTATGTTAAAGCAATAAGTTTTCAAGATCTATTTAAACAAAGCAAGATTATCAAAACAAAATTTGTGCTTGCCAAAAATATTAAATGAAACATAATTATATAAAAGCATTTGTAATTATATTGGCAGTAACAGACTATTTTCAAATTAACATTAATATCAAATTAACTTCAACTTAATATCAAATTAATTTCAACATTAATTTTCAATTAACATTAACAGATTAATTTCAAACTCGACGATTGTTGAGCACCATTTCTCCTCTAGTGAACCTCATTTTTTATTCTTGATCGAGAATCACATATCTGAATATTTTCGACCACTTATTCTATTCTTCTTCCACCTTCCTTCTCCATTACGTCACTTTATTGTAAATTCAATTCCTTGACGATGATCCTTCTCACTTGCAAGTCTTTTTCACTTTAAATACTGCAACCAAAAAGTAGAATCTAGGGAAGAGACCGGATCGTATTGAACTTTGCAGCTGTCTCAATATTTTGTAGTCATAGGTCGGTAATTACTGGACTTTCATCTGTCTCGCACAGATTTTGTGGAGAGAGAATATTAGTGAAATTTACACCTGTCTCGCATTGAAAATATGTTTCTAATTCCGTGTAGAAGATTATTATTAAGTAATAAAATATTATTTCATATTTTCTGTAGCATTAATAGAAATGTCATGGCACCTGAATACAGCTTCACTTTGCGCTCGGAATGAGAGACCGCACGACTCTTTGCAGTTTACCCGGGGTGGTCATTCTTTAATCAAGGAATAATAGAAAAAAAAATTTCCATTTCCATAATCACAACAGACATCAATACTTCGTATGTTATTAGTTTTTCTTGTACATAACCGTATGTTTTCGAGATATAAGAAATAGACGTGGGTGGCTTCTTGGTAAGGTTTCACCATGAGAGTGCTACCTATGAATACAGCTCACTTTTACTATTTCTGGGTTCTTCTATAATATATAAATATTATAGTATACATAAGTATAAAATAAATCAAATATATATAATATATATATATTTTAAATTAGATAAAATATACAAAATAAATTTATAATAATAAGCAATAACAACTATAAACCACATCTTTATCTATACTATAATAAACAGCCAGATTATAATAAATAGTAAATAATATTAATTAAATAATAAAAATCTTGGAGTAATATATATATAGTAATTATATATTATTATAAATAATAATATAACTTATGTAGAAGTTGTATGTGGAGCATTAGCTTTGAACATTAATAGTTGCATACTGCCAGCACATAACAGTTTAAAGTAAATAAATGAATAAATACACCCTTAAAATGTATTTTCCCCATGCTAGGGGATTTGTAGAGGGCCTCTGATCCTGGAACGCCGCTGACACGAATGAGCATAGAATCAGGTAATTTATGACTCACCTCACGATCCATCTGACGAGCTTAAAAGAAGAAGCTTGTCTGATACCAACTTTCCTCATGGTTGATAAATACACTTCACAAAGGACATCATTTCGGCTCTTCGCTTGGAAGAGGCCTCGCATGCATATCTCCTCTGTGAAGTGTTTATTACCAGAGTGGGTATCGACAATGGGTCTTCTTTTCAGCTCGTCGTGAGCGTATGTGGATCGTAAACACCATATGCAACGCTCATCCTGCTAGGGTCCAGGGAATCGAAACTCCCAGCATTTAGGAAAGTAACTTATTTTTAGGGTTCGTAATTAATGACATATAATATAATTCTGTTATCACTTTCAGTTATATTATCTATATCATATATACTTATTAAAATATAATTTATTGAATACTATATATATATAATATATAAATATATTATATATAGTATATATATATATATATATATAGTACTCATTATATATATACATTATTATTCGAACATTACCCTCTCAGTTATGGATTCGGATTCTCGTTCGGCTACGTGAACGGTCGAAAAGAGGAACAAAAAAAAGAAAAAAATTGTCTTTGCTTTGAAGGCCTCATATTAGGATTTATCTTTGTAATATTTATATCAAAATGAGTGTGTTTTTTTATAGTACGACATAGTGGATTAGCCTTTTTCTAAAATACCGCACATCACTACGAACATAGCCAAACATAATACAACAGACTAAATATCTATTCACATACAAATACACTCTTTACTCTATAGCTTCTCTGAGCATGAAAGGTATCGCAGTAATTTAGAATATGCGAACTTTATACCACAGCCCGCGATGGCTAAAAAGCACTCCGCTGCGTTGCGTCTGAAGGCAATGCCTACTATGGGGCCTCAATATTCCTTTATATGCTATTAATATAATATGTATCCGACTTGGTAATATCCAGTATGAAACCAATATAACACATACTTTCCCTGTACACATATTCTTGAATCTCTATAGGGATTGAGGTACTTTATCTGATCTTGGGATATAGAGGTATTTATGTGGTGTAGAATGAAAATGAAAATATATATATATATTATATATTATTATGATATTTTACAAATCTTCATTAATATATATATAATATATATTAATATATATATATATATATATATATATATATATATATATATATATATATATATATATGGATATCGCTAGTCTTTATATATTAATATATATCGACAAGGTCTAAATCTTTTACCACACCGCCACTATTGATATTTTTTTTTTATATTTTTTTTTAATATATTTTTCTAGTAAGTTTAGAGTAAATAACAATCATTTTAGGTGGTGACGGACATGATTCAATAATATATAGGACCTGTTACGTTTTACGACTTCGTCAGTTTAATTTTTTTTTTTTAACTTATAGGAATATATATATATCACCCAAGTGGTAAAGCCGCAAAGGATGGCAGGAAAGTTAGGGGATTACTCTCGGCCTCCGGTGACGACAGGGTAGGGTAATATTTCCCCCCTCCGGAGGAAGAGTTCATCGGAACCCCGCTCTATTTGGTAATTTAATTGGATGTTACGCGGGAGTTTCCTCCGCCTCTCTCATCGCTACGTGGTATGGAAAACGTTCACCCTATCACTCTGTACCCCACGTCGGCATTCAGAGCCCTACCTAATAAATTTTTTTACTTTTTTATTTTTATTGTTTTTAACATTTTTGTATAAGCTTAATCAGCTTATCCAAAACATATGATAATGAGTTAAGCTGCAAGTGTTTTAATTAACAATATATATAAATATGTATCAATATTTGATTTTTTTTTTTTTATTATAAAGCATTTATTACAAATATATAATTTATTAATATTAATGCCAATTCCTAATATGTAATTAGTTTTTCTGTAATTGTAACGTTAGGGAAATATACCGAGTATTTCATTATTGAAATTTTTTTTTATAATTAAAATGTTGAATTTTTTTAAATTATTTAAAAATATTTCGTAACTATGGAACTCTCAGTATTTTAAGTCATTAAATTCATTATATAAGTATCAAAGGTGTAAAACCATAGAGGATTATGCAATATTTTGAGTTGAATTTTTTTGATTTATTTTACAAAGAAAACATCATGTAATTTTTATTGACTGTTTTATATGATGTTTATTGGTCTAGTTGGTCACCGAAACACGATCTTGACAAAATCGATAGAAGAATAATTTGGCAGTTACAAATTAATCCGGATGTCAGACACCGCGTTTAAAAAAATTCTTGAAAAAATAAAAAAAATAAAAAAAGTAATACTTTAAAAAGAATCAAACATTGATTTTTATTAAAAAAAATCAAACAAAATTCACCAAAATTGTAATTGATGACAATCACAATATGTTTATAAAAAAAATTTCAATATACTGCCGTCATTCTGTCTAAACATACAGAGCTTCCATATATATTTATTTTGAGGGTAAAAGAGTGGTAGCGGATCATCCGCAATCACCGCATGCCGCATATGCGGCGATATCCGCATCTTTTTCTTTATCCGCATTGCGCATTCCGCATGAATTATTTTTGCGGATTGCGGATAATCATAGATTTAATGAAATTATGAAAAAACTAAATGTTCCACAATTTCTGTTAGAAAAGCGATGTTTACAGACTCGTTGGAATTTAGTTTAATACATGCTTGAGAGGAGGACTGGAGAGAGAAACTAAATGAAGCGTAGTATATATTGCCGCGGCCCTTAACGCTTCGGCACCCAAACAACAAATGTGAAAGGCCTCGTCATGGTGCATTTGATCTATGAGAACGATTGTTAAACGGCTGTGGGTGCGATTACGCTTCTTACTTAACAGACGAGCGTGTTGAAGAAGAGTGTGAATACAAGTACACGATATGTACTATTCTAGGTTTTCAGACGGGATTCCCATAGTTGCAACGATGAAAGCTGTGGCTAAATACTGCTATTGATAAAAGTAGTGTACCAATTTCAGTGTAATAAAGATGACGTAACACATCTTACATCGGGTATACTACTAGGATATGTGGATAATAGATCTCGTCCAAATTCTGCAAAACGATTATGCATGTGCAATAACAACCTTTCTGGATCATAGATACAAAACCCACAACTTTTCTTCACACACGGTGTTTGCAACCATGTTTATGTGTTAAATATTTATTTGTAAGTATGGCCTATGTGATGAGTAACATGCTGCTAATAGGCAGAAAATTTTTCAGAGCCTAACAGTAATTAAAAAGATGAATTACGAGTTACAAAGACAGACTCACAACATAGCGTATTTTACCATTACCAGTTAGGTTGCGGAATAAACCATCTATGTGCTGAATCCATGAAAGTTCTTTTTGCTTTTAGCAGCGATGAAGAGTCTTGTCCAGGTGTCAAAATACACTCTGTACATATGAGATACGAACAATATTATCAAAAGCGAACAACTCCTTGTAATCGGGATGAAAGATAAATTGGGTTATTTGATGGCGTTGATGAATAGGTCGTACAATGGTCAGCATTGTTCCATACTACATTGCGAACTCGGCGGAATTCTTTATCATGCTTCTTCAACATAGTGTAAGCTCAGGGAGCGTCTTGTTCGAGCAGGTACTTTAGGTAGATCTCATTTAGCAAATGATCACGACTGCGCATAATTCAATGTCGGCTTGACACAGGCACACCTTACTAGAAGCCTCTAAGTTTTTGAATCATATTGTGGAGAGAATTAAATTAATTTCAAGTATTCATATTTTATACCTTCTTTCCAAGTGGGATGGAGGACGTGAGGGCGCAAAGAGTTGTTTGGTGTGCCATACAGAGTTTTGGGCTCTTTCACGTCACGCAATCTGAATAAACACAGTGTGTATAACGTGGTATGTCATGTAGTTCCCGTCGTTACTATATATATATACACTAGTTATATATATACGTATTTTATTAGTAATAATATATATCACTCATAATTACGTACCGTTATATAGTAGGGATAGAGTAACGTGATTCGTTTAATTAGGTTAAATAATAATCATATATTGAAATTATTTTCTAAAAATTGATTGAAATTGATTGATATTGGCATTGAGGTAATTATTTACAGTATCCTATGCATGTTAACTAATTAAATATATATCTCACGGATGTCAGCGTGGTACGCATCAGACGCACAGTCTTACACCAGTCTCCGAGGCTTGAGTAACTGTTGACTGATCATGTGTAGTTGTCTTAATTTCGAGATTTATATATATATATAATTATATTAATATATACTATATTATATTAATATATTATTATAATATATATATAATTAATTATAATTATATATATATAATTATAACTTAACTTATTATTACTATTAATAGTTATACATATATTAATATATAATGAATTATTATGAAGTTAGATAAATAATAAATTATAAATAATCAATATATTAATATAGATTGATATATAATATAATAAGTTAAATCGATTATTTCTATCTTTTTATGCGATACGTCATTTTTTCGTTTTTTTTTTCTTTTAAAATTGGCATCAGTATAATTAACAAA
>JABUQX010051330.1:45000-55698 GCA_015478945.1 Trachelipus rathkii
ACAGAACCGGTTTCTTTGAGGCCGCCCTAGCAACCATTGTGATGTGAGGTTTCATTTTGTTTATATTAAGGCCAAGGATGTTTATATTGTCAACAGGGGGTGAGAACCGTCGAAAGAGATAGGAAAGTTGGAAGATTGTTTTAGAGAGGAGATTTGTAAGTTGAGTTTTTAAAAAATTAAATTTCACAGGTTGAGACGACCCCACCCCGAAATTCTATTCAGATCAGCGAGAATAGAATCGGAAAGATTAAGATGAGAGGCAATTCTAGAAGTAAAAGAGGGGCAGAATTGAAATGAGTTGAAGAATGAAGAAGGTCGAGTCATCAGCATACGAGTGGACAGAGTTAGATGTGCAGGAGAGAAGATCGTTAATGAAAGTAAGAATAAAGTAGGAATGGACAGAACCTGAGAACACCACACTTAACAGAAAAGAAGAAGTCTTGCGTCAACAACAGCCGATATTGAGCGATTTGAGGAAAACTAGACATAAGTAAAAAGCGAAAGTGAAGGAGAGGAGGAAACCCAAAGGAAAGGAGCTTGGAGAGCATTGACGCGTGCCATACGCGGTCAAATGCTTTGGATATGTCAAGCACACTCCTACCAGAATCTCCCATAGTTCTAAGGGCGGAAAACCATAAATCGGTAAGATAGGAAGAGTATATCGCTAGTGAATCGAACGCCGAAGCCATACGGAGCGATCGGAAGAAGTGAATGAATTCCAGATGATCTAAGAAATGATAGTTGAGAAGGGTTTCAAAGATCTTAGTTAGAATACAGAGTGAGAGCTAGGGCGATAGTTAGAGGGATCAGAGCCTACCTTTTTTCGGAATCGGCTGGACATGTGCGTGCTTCCAACACTGAGGGAAGTGTTAGTATTGAGACATAGAATATAGTTGAACGAGAGGCAGGGTCAGCACGGAAGCACAGTACCTCAAAACTCGGGGAGGAATGCCATCCGGGCTACCCGCCTTCTAACATTCGTAGATTTCAGGGAGCCATACCCGATCGAATGTAATGTGAGGAGAAGAGATAGTTGAAGGAGGAGAGGATGAGGAATGCCAGAATCGTCAGGGTTGAGTTAGGGAAAATAGGAGACCGAAGAGATTGGCCTTTCAGTTGGAGAATTAGCAGCAGAACCATCAGAGCGAATAAGAGGAGGAAAGACAGATTTACAGAAGTTGTTAGAGATGTTTTGGCAGAGGCCAGAAAGATTTGTCAGTAAGAGAACCAGGAGGTTAGGGCACTTTCTTTTGATGAAAGCTCGCTTTGCTCGTCGAAGAGTATCCTGCAACGATTTCTAGCAGAATGAAAAATTTGCAAGAGTGATAGGAGAACGAGAATTTTCCATTCCCGATACGCTCTGTCTCCCAGCCTGAATGGCCAGAGAACAAGCGATCGAACCATGGATTATGAGGAAAGATTTAGTCGAAGAAGGAATGAACCTGCTCATCCCATCTTAACGGTACAGCTCCCACCTTATCTGCAGAAGTCGAAGCGTCACCAGAGACAAAGCAGTAAACTCAAATTATAGTTAGCGTAGAAGCAACACAATGCCCCAATCGGCCCGATCAAGTGCCAGAAAAAGAGTAGGGAAGGATGGAGCTGTTGGAGAGAAAGTATTAAAAAAAATTAAGGGATATAAGGTTGTGGTCAGATTTACCGATAGGGAAAGTGGTGCATTTTAAGAGAGGAAGGACTAGTGGTGAGACATAGGTCAAGTGTGTTCAGGATGCTGCTTATATATATATATATATAACCTTCTTATATATATATATATATATATATAACTATATATATATATATATATATATATATATATATATTATATATATATATATATATATATATACAGTGGCGTACAGTGGCGTACAGTGGCCCCCCCCGAAATTTTCTAGACACTAAAAAATTTTAGGTATCATATCCGCTAATAATATAAAGTGCAGAAGTTAAATTAATTTTATATAATTCGTCGCTGTCGGGAACAAATCTCGTAAGTCCATTAGTTAAAACTAAACTTGAAACCATCAGAGAAAATGCAACATTAAAATTTCAGCTGATTTTTGAAGAATGTGTAGCGCATCTGAATCTGAACTGGGTATTGAAATTGTACCAAGAATTAACAAATTCCAAAAAATACAGAATCAACATTCCTACTTGCGACCCACAGACTTATTATCGCACCCATTTTTATACCATTTTTGGATGATTTAATATCAGCATTAGGAGAGAGGTTTTAAAATTTTCCTTGCAATTTCTCATACCGAACTGGTGTAATGTGCCATATGAGAAGATAAAAGATTGTGTAATATTTTACAAGGAAGATCTCGAAAGCCCAAATGAAGATTTAGTAAAAGCAGAATGGGATTTATGGAAGATGAAATGGCATCAGATGGACCCTAGTTTCTTGTTCGTAGTCACAATTTCCAAATATTTGCATGTTGAAAATACTGGCAATTTTACCCGTGTTTAATGCTTCACCAGTAGAAAGAAGCTTTCAACATTAAGACTTCTGGAAACCTACTTGAGAAATACTATTGGAGATGAAAGACTTATTGGACTTGCCCTCCTCTACATACATCAAAAATTGAAAATGTTATCTCAGACTTCGCTCACTCTCATGTCAGGCGATTAAATTTAACAATTTAGGTAAGATGATTTTAGCAATTCATATAAATTCTTCAAATTTTTTTTAGGAAATTAATATTTTGTCCTTCCACTTTATATATATATATATATATATATATATATATATATATATATATATATATATATATATATATATATATATATATATATACTATATATATATATACTATATATATATATATACTATACTACTATACTATATATATATATATATATATATATATATTTATAAAGAAAATTTTTGTTTGGCCCCCCGAAAAATTTCTGGATACATACTTTAATATATATTTATATATATATATATATATATAACTGCTATATATATATATATATATATATATATATATATATATATATATATATATATATATATACTTAACATATATATATATATATATATATATATATATATATATATATATATATATTTACTATGCTATTCATCCTTCTAGCAATTTTCATCTATTTTACAAAATATTAATGGAACATTTTATTTTCAATTATATGCTGTGAGTAACTTGTAGGGATGCTTTAGATATATATATATATATATATATATATGTATATATATATATATATGTATGTATATATTTATATATTTATTTATATATATATATATATATATATATATATATATATATATATATATATTATATTGAAAGCACAATGAGCTTTCTTATCTAACGTTTATTATACTCCCAAATCAGGAACCTAAAATATATATTTAAAAAAATTACAAGGAATAAATAAAATTAATATCGTATTTTCACACACACACACACACACACACATATATATATATATATATATATATATATATATATATAAAGGTCTATATTAATCAATATTTTCTTATTTATATGCTACTATATATATACCTACTATATTTCTCAACTAATTAAGGTCTCTGAGTATAGGATTAGGAGTTTAATAACATACAAATGAAAGAGTAACAACATATATATATATATTATATTAATATATATATATATCTATATATATATATATATATATATATATATATATATATATATATATATATATATATATATATATATATATATATATATATACTCTTTATATATATATATATATCTATATATATATATATATTTTACAGATACTATCGATAAAATATCGATGATATTTTTTCAGCCGATATATCGATATTTTTCTTCAGAATCGAATCATCCATATTTTTAATTTGTATTCTGTAAATTTTGAGCACTCTAATCAATGTAATCTCTTATTTGCAATAGATTCGCAAAATGAGAGAGAAGAGAGAGAGAGAGAGAGAGAGAGAGAGAGAGAGAGAGAGAGAGAGAGAGAGAGAGAGAGAGAGAGAGAGAGAGAGAGAATGAAAAATTTTAAAAATTTTCTTTTATATAATTTTTTTAATATTTAATGTGTAGGGATTAAGGGACATATAAAAGTGACAAATTTAATAATATTGAAAATCCTATCATTTGAATAAATTTATAATTAATTAATGTCTGTAAGTGTAGTTCTAACTTACTAAATTTTAATGTCAGACATGTTGTGTTGGAAAAGGAATGGTTATTATTTCTATAAAATACAATTTAGTTACAAATAGTGAGATTTTATTAGATTAAAAGAATAAAGTGCAAAATCAAAATATTAGAAACGATGGATAAATTTCGAATGGGTCTCCTGTAGGCCTTCATCGAATGTAACTTCCATTTGGTATTATTATCATTTACATGTATTATAAAATATGATTTCTAAATTGTCTAGCATTCAATCTACACATTAAAATCTCTTATCAGAGTAAATACTAAAAAGTAAAAACCTAATTTTTATAAATTGAAATTTCTGTAAAAAGTGAAAATCTCTCTCTCTCTCTCTCTCTCTCTCTATATATATATATATATATATATATATATATATATATATATATATATATATATATATATATATATATATATATATATATATATATATATATATATATATATATATATATATATATATATATATATATATATATATAGCTATTTATAAGTGGTTGACTCCAGGAGCGAAAATCAATAATTAATGTATCGTTATTTTAATAATTTTAGGGTAAATACATTAAATTTTTGGGTAAACTAAACTAACCTAACCTAACCTAACCTAACCTAACTTAACCTAACCTAACTAAACAACCTAAATTAACCTAACCTAATATTAACGAAGTCAACCACTTATAAATGTCCAATATATATATATATATATATATATATATATATATATATATATATATATATATATATATATATCTTCCATTTATATTGTTATATATTTATATGTATATATATATATATATATATATATATATATATATATATATATATTTACCGTGGATTCCATTTCTCGCCAAGTGACTTTTTGTTTACAAATAAATTGAAATATGTTTCTTAGCATACTCATATTGTATCTTAAATTTTCTTTTAATCTTAAGATTATTATTATTACTTTTCCCGCCAAAACCCTTTTAGCTCGAAACAATTGACTCAATTGAAGAACTGTGATTTTTCGACTAAAGTTAAGCATATGCATACTTTAGGCAGAAATTTTGATTCTAAGAAGACGGCTTTAATCTCAATTAATTTATACTCATTGTTTTAACCTTTTCTTGGCAACACTGTCTAGTCTATTCTTGCTAGATTGTCTCTTATATGCTAAGAAGTGGTTTACGCAAGGGGAGGGATGAAGGGTTACAGCCCTCGAAAGTTTGATGAAATCAAAATATTCAAATAAAAGCAATGATAAATGAATAAAAACGGATCATCATTTTTAATTTCTTTTGATTATTCCTCTCTCTCTCTCTCTCTCTCTCTCTCTCTCTCTCTCTCTCTCTCTCTCTCTCTCTCTCTCTCTCTCTCTCTCTCTCTCTCTTCTCTTATTACAGTTTTCTGCGATTTTATTTTTCATTTCCATTTTTTTCTTTCATTTTAAACGGTTTCCTCCCTCTGCTTTTAAAGAATCACATTTCTATTCTTTTATTTCCACTACTCTTTCTTAATCTATGTGTGTATGCTGTTTTCCAAAGTTCATCCCTAAGTACCCCCTTTTTTCCAGTTTATAATACTTTGTTGCTAAGACATTTTGTGAATAATTCCTTTTCAATTGATTTCTAAAATTTACAAGATGAAGGACCCTCAATTAAAGCAGTAGAGTTCTTTTCATAATTCACCATCCCTGATTTATCATAACATTGGTTTCAGAAATCGAATGATTTCTGAAGTGTTTTAGCCCACAGTACAGATTCGATTTTGCTTCCCGACCTAACCGAATAGAATTCGATCCCGGGTTATAAGAAATGCGAGTTCAGTATTTTATGAACTAAGCTATGGGATGCGTAAAGAGCAACAGTAAAGTAGACCCATATAGTTCTTTTGGTAATAGTTTTGTTCAACAGATTCTGGCGAAATATCGATATTTTTTTCCGATAATCGTTTTTATATTCGGCCCATGTAAAAGTACTAAAACAGTGGTGCCGAACCTCTCTCATATATAAATTTAATCAAACTACCAATTTTTATTTTTTTAAATTAGTTTTAGGATCCATTAAGTTTTGGTTATGATAAGTTTTGTTAATTATATAAAGTAAATCTGTGTCTACTTAACCAAACTTATCAAAACCTAACTGATTTTTGGAAGGTAAAAAGAAATGATAGGTCCTATTCTGTTTTACGACTCCGTCAGTTTTAATTTTTTTTTTTTTTTAATATATTGCTACTATAGGCTACCAACAATGAATTTCAGTGGTAACTGACATGATTCAAAAGTTCGAAATATTTTTAAATAATTTTTAAAAATCACATTTATGTTAAATATTGTATTAAAAATGAAATATCTCGAAAAGTACGACACTTACAGAAAAACCAATTACATATTTGGAATCAGCGTATAAAGCTATTACAAAATGTAAAAAGTAATTAAAAACGGCAAAAAAAAAATAACTAGGCCGATGGGGACAGAGGGGGACGTTTCCATATACGGGGAGGGGCGGGAGGAACCCCCGCGACACCCAAATACCAAAGAGCGGTCTGAGACCTCCTCGGGAAATAGTCCTACTCCCAGTGCCCCCGGAAGGTTTATATAATCCTCAACTCCCGCCAATCTTTGCGTTTACCCTGGGTAGCCCCTTTAGCTAAAAAAAAATTAAACTGACGGAGTTGTAAAACGTAAAAGGTCCTATATATTTTTGAATCATATCCGTTACCACTTAAAATGATTGTTAGGATCATATACTAGAAATATATTAAAAAAAAAACAAAAAAAATTCAAAACTGACGGAGTCGTAAAACAGAAGAGGTCCAAATGATATATGAAAATGACGAATAATGTTGCTTATAAAAATATCGTAAATTTGACAATTTTATATTTCCAACATTTGGCAGATTGCTTATAGGAATATCGAAACATCGATTGATTTTTAAAAAATGTCGATTTTTTTAGAATCTGTTGAACTCTACTTATTACCTTTGTTTTAAACAAAACTCACTCTACACAAGTGTATGCTTCGACTTTTTTCTCCTGAACAAATACACTAAGTATTGTATATTTTTTTTATTTTTTAGTTAAATACTAAATGCTCGTATTATTGGAAAGAATGTGATGCTTGGTAGCCTTCAGATTTACCCAAATTTACCCAAATTTTTAAAATAAAATTCTTTATTATTTATTCCTTCTAAATTTATTGAGCACTTTTTCGTATTTGTATGAATTAATATTTCTATACGTATATCTTTTTTTAGCTAAAACCTTTGGCATTGATACCTAAGCGACGTTCATTTGATTGCCAAGTAATTCTTTGTTCTCTATTAGGTTACAGAGCGTCATTTTACCATATATATTATTTTAATATAACTCTTACACTATTTATATTTTGGTCTTCGTTGTGAACTACAGTGTATAAACTGTATATATCATCTTCCGCTTGACACTAACTTTAAAGCACGCCAAGTATGTTAAAATTGAGTTTCACCGCTGAAGAAGGGTTGGAGGGATTGTATATTGAAGTGGCAAACCATTTACTGCAAATTTAAAGACAAATATGCTTTTCTGTACATTAGCAACATTTGTTGAATGGAGCTTATTCGGTGGTTTAGAAATAACAAATGAATGATTATTTTTTAAATATATATATATATATATATGAGTATTATATATATATATAAAAAAATATAAAGCTATTATATATATATATATATATATATATATATATATATATATATATATATATATATAAATGGATGAGGTTATGAGAGAATTAGAGGTGGAGGTGGCAGAGGAAGGTGTTAGAATGATGGAGAATGGAAGAGTGTTGTGTCCCCTACCTTTTATATGCGGATGATTTGGATTTGTATATTGAATATGAAGAGAGTTTGAGAGGATTGACAGAGGGATTTGGCAGGGTGTGTAAAAGGAGGGGTTTGAAAGTAAACGTAGATAAAAGTAAGGTTATGGTTGTGAGAGAGGACAGTCCTCGGTATGAAGTTATGTTGGATGGTGAGCAACTGGAACAAGTGTCTGAGTTTAAATATTTAGGATATATGTCGGATGAAAAGGGAACGGATAGTGCAGAGTGTAGTAGGGGAAAGTTGTGAATGGTAGGAAGGTGGCTGGTGCAATTAAATCTCTTGTGGACATAGAGGAACTAAGTCTTGAGTGCTATAGGGTCTTACATGAGGGTATGTTGCTACCCGTGTTAATGTATGGTAGTGAAATTAAGTATTATCTGAATAGAGAATTAAAGTACAATGCACAATGTTCAGATGGACAATCTTAGGGGCGTGTTAGATGTGAGAAGAATTGATAAAATGAGGAAAGAACATATTAGAGAGTTGTGTAGGATATATATGGGAAGGTAAGTCTGGGCTTTCTTTTCGACTTGTGTCATATTCTTCTACTACTTTTCTGTTCCGATGCATGTGACTCACCTTAGCCCCAGTCTGGGGAAAGAAGGTGGGTGAAGATGATGATGAGATGATAGGCATAGCAGGCAGTATAAAACTTACACTGGAAGTAAAGCATATATACATATATATTATACATATATATGAGTATATATACATATATATATATATTATAAGCTATTATATATACATGACAGGAGCAACAGATATATATATATATATATATATATAATATATAAAGAGTTATGCTACATATATATATATATATATATATATATATATATGTTATTACATATATATATATTAGTTATTATATATTAATATATTATATATATATATATATATATATATATGTATAGTTATAGTTAAGGTATTTATACATATTACATATATATATATATATATTTATTATACATATAAGGTTGTAAATATTAGTTACATATATATATACATATATAAATATATATATATATATAAACTAAAATAAAATTAAAATACGAAATTAAAAATAAAATAAAAAATCTACCAAAAGGTTTGCCTGCTCCTCAAATTTCAAAAAACAAATATAATTTTTGTGAAATTTTTCATAATCCGAATAAAATTGAACGGAATTTCTTACAAAAAAATAAGTAACAAATGTACGTCGTGATATAAATTGATAGTAACAAAAATTAATAAATATAAAAATCAGGGTATATAACATCTTTAAAATTAAAAACTAGGCCTGGAATTACTTCTAAAAGCTTTCTATGCAGCGTAACTAGTATATATGTGTGTGTGTGTGAGTGGATGCGCGTTCATGTGTGTTTGTATGTATGTATGTGTGAATGTGTAAGGTAGAGAGTTGTTTTTTTCAGAACGTTCATATAATATCGAATTTAATGGTACTAAACTTCAGCAATAAAATTATAAGGTTGTTTAGTTTTGCACATATTTCTCCTGTTATATATATATAATATATATATATATATATATATATATATATATATATATATATATATATATATATATATATATATATATATATATATATATATATATATATATATATAGGGTATAGTCGACTTCATTTACTTGATTGATTAAAAAATATAGCTTTAGTTATCATTAAAATTTATTTGTTTTATATAAGATATAGTATATATATATAAGGGAGTATATATATATAGCAGTATATATATATATATATATATATATATATATATATATATATATATAGTTATAGTTAGTTACAAATATATTCATAAGTTTGGTGATGAGACGTGACGATCAGATAAGTATTTATAGCAGCAATGAAAAAAGATAAGTTACACAGCGCATATCTATAACACGTGAAGAGCGCTTTAGGCCAAAAAAGAAATCTCGCCGTATATAATGGAAAATTAATCAAACATGTGGTCAGGATTTATTTTTTTCAAACATTTTTAAAAAATTTATTTATACAATGAAAAAGAATTAGGTCAATTATATTTTTATTTTTATAAGTAAAATAAATAATATAATATTATTTTATTATTACCATTATTATGTTTTATTTTTTTTTACTTATGCAATCTGAATATAGCGAATGACAATATATATATATATATATATATATATATATATATATATATAGTATATATAATAGATAAATAAATATATATATATATATATATATATATATAGTTGTTATTATATATTATTATACATATATAATATAGTTAGTATATTATTGTTATTGTTGTTATATATATATATATATACATATATGTTACTATATGCAAATAAAAATTTTGTCAAATCGCTTTTACGTTGTTCAATGCTTTTCTTAATATTTTAGCGCATATAGCATATATATATATAAGAGTATATAGTATATATATATATATATATATAGTTGTTATATATATAATATATATTACATAAGGCTAAGATATATATATATATAGAGATATATAGTATAAGTATATAATAGTATATATATATATATATATATATATATATATTTAAAATGGATAAAACTAGGAAATTCATTTTATGATCCGAGGGAAAATCAGAAATAAGAGATTTTATTTATTTCAAACTAAAATTTGTGGTTTCATAAATGAGATTTTTCCATTTCAAAATTATTTTATCTCATGGAAGTGTT
>JABUQX010051331.1:0-2500 GCA_015478945.1 Trachelipus rathkii
GATCGTTACTTTAAACCATTAAAAATATTTAAAATATATATTATAATATGGTAGGCCTTGTTATTTCAACTTTTGAAACACAAATGAAGTTTGAGTCGATACGCTCAAAAACTTACATACAAATTGGAATACATTGTTGGCATATCCTGGCAAAAGTTTTTATTGCGGAAACTGTAAAAATTTATACAAAAATACAAGAAAAAAATAAAATCTTCAAATATATAACTACAATAATTCTATCAGCGAATAGTGAAATATTTATTTGGACTCCTATTGGTAATAATTTTAGTTATGGGGTGTGTAATAATTATGTAATTAAAAAAATTTCTTCATTATTTGGAAAAAATTAAATATTATGTATTTTGATTATCTATTTTTTTATTTTTTTTATATATTTTTTTTTAAATAAATATATTGTACTAACAGTAATACACATATTATTACATTTATAGAAAAAGAGTATAGTATATTATATATATATATATATTATATTATTTAATCTCTATATATACAATTATATTATATAATATATTTAACATTATATTAATATTTATATTATTATTTATATTTATATATTTATATATTATATTATATAATATTAATTATTTATGAATGGTATGTACACCACGCGACAATTTGGTAGAGGGGCTCGAGCCGCATGGGGATATCACACTAGGGAGGTGGTGGTACGATTTTTCCAAGGTATTTCCTGTTGTTCCGTAGTTGGTGACGGGTGTGTAGTGTAGACTTCTCTCTTTCTTGCAGACATGACTTCAACATGATTACTCATATAGGGAGTGCGGTGGCCGGTTCCGTGAGTTTTTATATCAGGCTCTCCCGTGTAGTGGTGTGGGATATATTACCTTATTCCTCGTAGTTTCCCCTCGGAAGTACCTCGAGCAGACTCCCGACTCCTGCCATCGTGCTGCGTCGAGTATATTCTCTTTGTTTCTTTTTCTTCTTTGGTAAGCATGCTTTGTAATCATAAAAAAAAAATGCAATTCTTAAAACTAACTCTCTTCCATGCCTATTCCTCCAATCTTAAAAGCGTCTCTAAATTACGGTTCTTAATCTATATTACTTATCTTATTAACAATAATTTTTTTTTTTTCATTTTTTTATTTATTTTACCATTTCTTCAATATCTAAAGCTTTTTACTTAGGATTCCAAAATGTATTTTCTTCGGCTGTAGCCTCATTGTAGGTTTTTGAGATATCATATATCAATATACATATATATATAATATTATATATATATATATCTTTCTTACTTTTTCTCTCTTTCTATCTTTCTATCTCTTTCTCTCTCTCTTATTTTCTTGTTTTTCTTTTTGTTTTCTTTTTTTGTTTTTTTTTCTTCTCTTCTTTTTAAACATTTTTCTGCGCACTCATTTGTTCGAGGCGCATGACCATATCCAGCAATGTGATTCCTTTTCCCTAGTAGTTTTAGTACATTTTGATATTTTCTTTGGGTTAAGATTTTTGATGTTTTGTTGGCCTCTTTGAAACCAAAATTTTACCTAATTAATGCTTTACAAACTTTTAGTTACATTAGTCTCAAAATTTAAATAGCCTTCAATTTAATAGACTTATTTTTGTTTCCGCTTTAGTGTTCCGAAGTGAAAAAATAAATATATTTCAATTCTTTTTACTGAATTTTTCATCTAATATTTTTAACAATACTTTTTTTTTTTCCAAAATGATTTCGTACATCATTTTCCAAAATTGATTTTAGTTAATGCTGTCCCTTTCCGTAGTGCGACATATTCCACGTCTTCTAGACATTTACCATATATCCCATAAACTATATATATATATATATATTTTCTATATTATATAATTTACTATATATATATATTATATATTATATACTATATATATTACTCTATATATAATATATTATATTTTATACTATATATATATATAATTAGTATATATTCTTATCTATATCTATATATATCATTTTATTATTCATATATATATTTAAATTATATTTTTTTTTACAAGATCACCACCTACAACTCACTTTTCGGGCTGTTGTGCCGTTTTCCTCAAGGAGGGCCGGTCCGGCAAAATATACAACCCATTAAACACAAACTCTCTACCTCACAACCACAATCCCAGTCCTAAAACGCACAAGGTTACTTTCATGTGCCGCCGCCGCTAGTCACTCGCTGGGCTTTAAGAAAGGATGATTATTGAAAGTATTGTTATTTGTTCGGAAAAGCGAGCAGGAGTCTTCTCTTAATTCTTAGAGCGGAGTAGCTGGAAAGAAAGTTATGGCATCTCTTTTTACAACGAACCAGGTTCTGACGGGTTCCGCCAAATACTTATCTTAACTGTTTGCGGAGAATTCGTGTGCGAGATGCAATCTTTGGTTCATTCCCGTCTGTTGATGCACGAGGCGGCTGCAAGGGTGGGAGGATATGCGGAAGAGGGTCGAACTCCGCTTGAGCATTGAGCTGGCTCGTGCGATAGTACTAATAGAAAGCACGGTCGA